>OY821521.1:112869547-112964547 GCA_963682025.1 Cordilura impudica
ATATACACTTGTGCTCAAAAGAAAACAAAATTTTTTTCAAAAGCTTGCTTTGATGTATGTTGGGAAGTATATTTCACAAATTTATTTTTATAAAATTTTGTATTGCGAATTGTTATATTTTGAAGTCATGGGGTTGTCATGCATACCAAATAATTTGAATTCCAGATATAATATTTAACCACTCTATATTGCAAATTTATTTAACATACAAAATTTTGTTGACTTACCTCTCTTGCCATTACATGTCTCAACAGAACCCACAAAAAGGGTTTGCCATTTGATACGTTTCACTCGCTGGAACGCCTTTAACAAACGTTGCATCAAAATTTTGCAGTCACAGTCTCTTTATCGAAGTACGTACATATGTACATATTTATTTAATTATAACCTAATTAAAATGTTGTCGATATCCAAATTTTAAGTTATGTTTAAGTGTTTATTTTAAAAAAATATGTGCTGTGGAAGACATTTTCACTAAATTAAGGTATAAATTAATATTCACTAATTTATTTTAAAATAATGGCAGGTTAACTTAATTTTTAAAATCTTTTTTATGCAATTTTTGATTCTTATTTGGTTAGTAAACTCAATTTATCATAAATTTGATTTATCATTTGAATGCCATTCTATTTTGACTCTTTCCTTTGCAACACCATATTTTCTCGTTCATTAAAGTTCATTCATATCTATTTATACATTCCCAAACATACATAAATTTTTTTTTATTCACTTATACACTTTTTCTTCTACCTCTGCGTACGTATTATGTATGGATGAGTGTGTGGGCAAATATTGATGGATGCTGAATGGGAGTTAAAATATATATTTTTGTGTATGTGTATGTGACTGGCGTGCGTAACGTAAGGGCAACAAAATAGGCGTGAAGTTAGCCGTTGTTGTTATTATTACGTTTTCTCGTTTTCACTTCATCTGTTTCTTTTTTTGTATTTAACGATTTTCTTCAAAATTTCAGTAATTACGCTTTTTATTTTATTTTAAATTTCTATTTTTATTTCTTTTTTGGAAATTTTAACAGAACTTAAGATATATTCAAAAAACAAACTACACACAAAACTATTAATGCACATACGTGCGCGTGTGTATACATGTACATTTTCATGTATTATTTTTCATACTAAATTACATACATATGTTTATAAAGCCCAACTTCAATTGCTTTCCATTAAAAAAATAAGACCTCGTTTTGCCATATATTTATACATATGTATATATTTTTTAATACGTTAATTAGATGCCTTTCACAAAGATAATTATTTATAAATTCACATTTGGTATGATTAAAATTTTGACACAGAAAATATGAAGATGTCAATATTTTGAAGTTTTTTATTACATTAGATTCTGAGGTGAAATATTTCAACCTTTTTACAAAAAAAAAAATTAACTTTAAGATATTACTGAGTGGAACATGTATCGCCCAAAAGAAAAAGACACCCTATACATTTTTATCAACTTTATTTTTCCTTGTGAATGGACCACAGAGTAAAACACAAATAAATGGTGGATGTTTATGAAAAGTGGTTAAAAGGAAACTAAAAAATATGGGGATAATTTTACAGTATATGGTAATAAAATGTGTACATCAATTACAAACATTAAGATGAAATCTTTATGGTAGTATTAACCAATTGTGTTTGTTAAAGCTGAAAAAGAATTGATTTTTGTTTCATGTGCATCCCATCAAAAATTGTGATAAGATGTAAATACCATAAATACCATATTCCATTTGGATAAAATTTGACTATAGTTAATATCGAGCAAAAAAGAAAAAAATTAAAAACGGCGATTTTCTACCCCTTTTTTACATCTAAGTATGAGATTTGGCCGATAGGAAAAGTTATGGTCCATAAGTATTATCTCTTCTACCACATGTCTAAGCTTGAGCGCATTTTGAAATTCCCATGAAGAGTCTTCCCTTGTTTGTTACTCTTAAAAGCATGACACGGCATATATCATCATATTATTGCTTGTATTAAAAAAATTAAAAAAGAATTTTCAACAACACAGTTATGAATACTAAGTCCCATTGTTTCAATAACTTTTAAATAATTTTGCGTTTTTATAGATGCAGAATAATATCACTTCTATTTACCGTCAATTTACGTATCCCTTTCGTTTTGTAGAGGCGCTTGTAGCAAAACCATTTCAAAAATTTATTATTTTTTTACCTTAGTTTTTCTACCTTATTTTTTTTCAAACACTGACTCTAATTTTGAGTCTTACTTTTTAGGGTAATTCATCCTGTTGTAAGATAATTCAGTGGGTGTCAAAACTGATTGACATTTCATTTGTTTTGGTTGTATTTGTTACTGATTTTTTGTCCTTTGCTGCTGAATTAGCTCAATTTTTCCAAAATTTTCCAACCATTTCATGGTATATAAAGCTTGTTTGGAGATCAAATCGATCTATTTTGCTGATCGTCACCTTCAAAGTTTTTTTTAAATCTTTGCCCTGATTTCCTTTTTTTTACAAGACTTCATTGATTTTTTTACGAGTTTTTCAACTCATCTTGCAAACATTATTTGATTAAAACACCATTGACAGCTTGTCACAAAACTGAATAATTTTTTTCGTAAGAAATTGCTACTTATTTGAAGCGTTTCTTCATTGCACCTCTTTGATAGAAAATAAAAAGCAAAAAGAAACACACACATAACACTGCGCTATCGGAGTTCTAAAAGCCTGAAATTGCTAGAGGAGTAGGTTTCTATAGAGGTCTGATTTGGAAGCAAGAGGTCAGAAATCGTGGTAACACAAAATCGGCGAAAGCAGTAATAAATTCTTTTTGGGAACGAGCAACATTAGACTAATCATCAGAAAAGTGTAGTGAAGAAGGAAATTGCGGAAAATTTAATGAAAACCCACTATAAGAACTGTTGAAACCCTAAAGAAAATTAGTGAATTTTCTGAAAAGAAAAATATTAGAAAGTGGCTAAAATTCAAATATAAAATCAATTAAAATTATGCTATAAAATTTTCTAAAAAGTGTATAATTGGCTAACTAAAATTTTGTCTAATTAAAATCTTAATAATGAATTTTTTGGCTAACTTAAAACTATTCCTACATTCAAAATCACGAATTAAATTGTGAATCTGTATCACAGAAATTTTTGTCAATATAAAATCCCTTGTTCTACGTAATTCCTCGAGATGGTGTATATATGAATCAAACGAAAAAGTGATACGCCAAAAGTAATACTATTAATACTTTTATTAATAACCATCCTGAAATCCATCAAACGTAAACACTATAATTTTCATTTTCAAAGTGCATAAATCAACATAAAAACGCGGTTTTCTACATAGGAATACATATAAAAACAGCGATTTCTTTAGTGATATTGTGCAATTTGATAAAAAAAAATTGAATATTGATTAAAACACCTTAAGAAAAACACTTGTTACTGGATTGGACTAAAATTAAACATATGGCAATATGAAAGAATAAACAATATCTAAAAATAACGAAAATAACCCGGGTTTTGAGTACAGCGGTTGTTTTTTTTTTTATTAAATCATAAACACAAAAATCATATAATTAACCAAAAATTATGAACAATTATGCATCTAGCTGTGTAAGATCTTTCATCGTGGAATTAATTCGATCAATGTAAGTCATATATTGCCTTTTATAACATTTGTTTTAGTTAACATACTTGTATGCAGCACCGTTAAAACTACTTGTTAACATTTTTAGGGTCTGTTAATAACAGCGAACAAGTGTATAATTTGGTCATGTTAAGCCAACAGTGATGAATACAACTCATGAACTTATTAAATAATCCAACATTAAAAGCCATCAATACTAAATAAAAATTAAATTATTTTGATAACCAATATGTTGGTGTAATACTATGTTACGACACGACTTAAATGGCTTTTAATGTATTTAATTATTAAATAAGACGATAATACAACTATAGGGAATCTTTCAATTGTTACACTTCCAGGCGTTCCACATTTAAAAACATACTGTATGCATTTTTTAAAAGAATGCATTCGATATTTTTGATTAATCTTTAATATCGTGGTCACTTTATCGAATTCTGCCGATACCTAGTAAAATTCTTTTAATTTTATTATTTTTTTATAAAAATAAAAAATCTTATTTTCGATCTTTATCAAACACAATCATTAAATTCTTTTTATTTTTTTTTTAAATTTATTTGTTTATGTTTCAATTTAACTTGATTTTACACCTTGATATCCGAACGGGATATACCTTTTTATTTTTTTTCAGCATTTTTTGTTGATTTCTGCACAAATACAACACAAATTTTTGCTGGTGATAAAAGTATGTTATTTTTTAAATTCAAATAAATTTAATTTGAAATCGTTTATAAATTTCGATATAAGTTAATAACATTATATATAAATTAAATCTTTTATAATAAAGTAATTAATTAGAATGGATCTATAAAAACCTTTTGTTGTGATATGTTCGGATAGGATAATGTATTTGGGATCACATAAATTTCTATGGATATTTTGTTATATGATCATGCTTGGGCGGGTATAAATATGTATAACATCAGCACATATTCAAGCAACATGGATGCTTGTTTTTTCCCTCTAAATGAATTTATTTCCTGTCATTTTCTTTTTTTCTTTATTTTCCCCTCTTTCCTTTTAACAATGCACGCATTCTTTAAAATCTTTTTTGCTGGAAAATTTGTTCTTTTGCTCCTTATGAGCTAAGTTGCATGTTACAGTTTACTAAGATCTAAGGACCGTACTTTCGACAGTTCCCAGCTTTTACAGTAAATATATTGCTACCAAATGCTAACCAAAAATCAAATTATTAAAAATAAGTAAGAGTGTTAAATTCGGCTGCGCCGAATCTTTGATACCCTCCACCTGCATCTTACACTCAATATTAAAACCAATATTGGGTACGGCTACCACCTAAAAACTGTTGTAGGTACTGAAATTTTAATTTCGAATATCAATTATAATTTCATGTTATAAAAAACAATAATTGTGTCCTCTATAGAAAGAATTAGTTACTATTTGAAAAATGGCATTATTTTTCCTTTACTAGAGTAGAAAACCCCTAATGAAATACATTATTTAGCACAGCCAAAAATTTTTCACTTTTCATTTTAATTTTTAATTTTTCTCATATCAGTTTTCATTTTTAATTTTCCGTTCTTCATTTTTCATTTTCCATATTTCATTTTTCACTTTTAATTTTTTATGTTGCGTTTTAAATTTTTCATTTTTCAATTTTCAATTTCCATTTTTCATTTTTCATAATTCGTTTTTCATTTTCAATTTTCCTTTTTTCGTTTTTCATTTTTCAATTTTAATTTTTCGTTTTTCAGTTATCATTTTTCATTTTCAATTTTTAATTTTTCATTTTTCATTTTCCATTTTTCATTCTTCATCTTTCATTTTTCATCATGTGCAGAGGGTATATATAAGTTTGTAATAATTAGAAAAAAATTCTGGACCCCATAAAATATATATATTTGTGATCCTTACAATTAGCAGGTTGATATAGCGATGTCCGTCTGTGGAAATCACGATGACGACTTCAATCGGGCAGCTAGGGTGCTCGTTTATATAACAAGTGATTCACTAACATTCTGAGAAGTTTGCTGTTTAAATTCGTCCAAAGCGGTAGATTAGGGCCCGCAATTTGAATGAAGAACTAAAAAACGTCTTGAAAAAATATGATTTTCTATGTTGTTCTTGTCACGATCACGCCCTCAATAGGACAGTTAATAATTTAGTGAGAATGTTTCACCAAGAACATGGGAAGATTTCTATTTCAAAAATCATTAAAATCGGTGGAACAGGTCCCGGAAAATCTCTGAAAATATAAAAAAAAAAAAATATGATGTTTCTTCTATATTGTTTTTGTTATTGTTATTCTAGATTTTGTATTTTTGTCATAACTATACTTGTTGCTTTTGTGGTCGTTGTGGTAATAATATAAAAATTCACCAACATCAAAGGCAAATAATGTTAAGCTACCTAGTTATCATTTAAAAAAAAATACAATGTAAATTTAACAAAAAAATGTTTTTTTTAATTTCCTTATTATTAATTTATTTAAAGAAAAACACAACAATAACTTTTGATGTTATAATTTTTGCGTGTATTACTTACTTATACATACTTACATATCTTAAATAAAACAAATACATATATATATATATGTATACCTGTAATCAATATCAATATTCTGCGATTTTTACAACATCACAAAATGTTACAAATTGATACATGCTATTGTTGTAAATTTCAAAATACTCTATATAATATACATATATTCTATATATGTATATCCGTAATAACCGCATATTAGTAATAAATTGGTATATTATTTTATTTATATTATTTATCAATGTTTTCATAGCATTCTAAATTACATATATATAAAATATAAATGCTTTCATAACATTGTAATATGCATAAGAGGTCAATGTTTTCTACCAATCAGCTCACAATTGTTCTCTCCTTATGCATTTCATTTATATAAAATTCTGTAATATTTTGTTTTTTTGTTTTAGGATAACCAATTTGGTTGGTACTAACAAACAAAGTTTGCTCCTTTGTATGACTATGCCACAGTAGATGGCACCACAATTTTATTTTGGAAACATGATTTCCCTTATATGTTCTTGTTATTTTGTATGTCATAGCTATTATTGTTTTTGTTTTTGAGTAAGCAACAATTTCATTCATGAATGAAACACATAGACGACAGCGGCTACACGACTACAGCCTGTCAAAAATAACATACACACGTTTATATGAAAACGATTATTTTGACACCAACACAGCTGCACATCTACACGACTACTTTTGTCGCTGTAGTCCACTTAGGATAATTCTTCTTTTTGTTGGCTACAAAACAAAAATTGTGGTGAAAATATAACAAAATATATAAAAGAAATTAGTGAAAAAATCGCAAATTCCAGCAGCATTTGTAGTCGTGTAGCCGCAGTCATCTATGTGTTTCATGCATCAGTCTTATGCACAGACCAACCAGTTGTGTCAGCTATGACAGCTGTCAAAAACGCAATCCCGAACCGTATGGTTTTGTTTACATTTATCGCCATTTTGAATTTTGCAAACGTCCAAAAGAGATTAATATATATAATATACAACGTATAATGTGTGCATGTGAACAACTATACAACATGTTTTCAACCACTGACAGCATAACAAAATAAAAACAATGGAAAACAAGTAAGAAAATTATAGTCGGTCTTGACCGACTGTACGATATCTTATACCATGGTCTTCGGTCCAACTAATTGGAAGTAAAAAATAAGCATAAACCAAATTTGAGTGGCATTCTTATTAATTTTTTTGGCTGCAGATATGAAAAAGTTCATATCGGGTGCAATATTTATATGGGGACTAGGTCGAAAAATGGACCGATCGTGACCATGTTTGGTAAAGTCACTTATATATTGAAAAAATATATACAAACCAAATTTGGGAAAAATCTGTGCAATATTTTGGTTTTTTGATAGATTTAAGTGAAGATCAGGAAGCAGCTTTATATGGGGGCTAAGACTAAGAATTATCCAATAGGGATTAGCTTTGGACTACTGATTAATGGATATAATAAATACATACAAATCCAATTTGACTGAGATCTATATGATAATTTGGACCTTATGGCAATTTATGTCGATTTCATAGGGGTCATTTGTATGGGAACTAGGTCTGAACATGGACCGAATTTCACCAATTTCAATACCGTTCATTCCATGACTGATGGAAGATTATATACCAAATTTCATCAATATATTTTCATATTTGCGACCTGCAGTTTGATTATAAGGTTTACATGGACACACCAGACGGACAGACGGACGGACGGATGGACGGACATCAAATATTTTTGGTAGTTACAAACAGCAGCACATTATACCCAAACCACATAGTGGTATAGGGTATAAATAGTGAGTATAAGCATAGAAAAAAATTAATAAAATCGTATTTTTGACAAATTAACATTTAATTTAGTATTCTGTGGTATTTTCTTTTCAGAAATAAAAATTATAAAAGGTACATATTAAAACCCAATAATCAAAAATTACTATGGCTCAGCTAACTATTGGTCCAGATGCTTGTGGCGAGACACGAAACTTTTTGTGGTATTATTGCTTTGGATTATGACTTGCGTGTCAGTGGTCCACATCGTAATTTGTCCAGTAATATTCCTATCACTTTGGGCACTATACCATTGGATTCATAAATATACCATTAATTTGGTACTTTTTTTACACGCTTTATGTCATAGACACCTAGCTGAAAAAGAATAAAAACAAGTAAGAAAATTATTATATGATACCCTATACCGTTTAGAGACCCTATCTCATAGGCCCAACTAACTGGTCATAGAAAATAAGCATAAACCAAATTTGAGTGGAATTTTTATTAATTTTTTTGGCTGCAGATATGAAAAAGTTCATATCGGATGCAATATCTATATGGGGACTGGGCCCAAAAATGGACCGATCCTGACTATGTTTTGTAAAGTCTCTTGTATTTTACATAAATATATACAAACCAAATTTGAGAAGAATCAGTGCAATATTTTTGTTTTTTGATAGATTTAAGTGAAGATCGGGAAGCAGCTCTATATGGGGCCTATGACTAAGAGTTGTCCCATAGGGATCATTTTTGGACTTCTTATTAATGGATGTAATAAATGCATACAAACCCAATTTGAGTAAGATCTATACGACAATTTGGATCTTATGGCAATATATGTCGATTTTATAGGGGTCATTTGTATGGGGGCTAGGTCTGAACATGGACCGATTCTCAACAATTTCAATAGCGTTGATCCTATGGCCGATAAAAGCTTATATACCAAATTTCATATTTGCGACCTGCAGTTTGATTGCAAGCTTTACATGGACACACAGACGGACGGACGGACATCGTTATATCGAATCAGTAAGTGATTCTGATTCGATCGATATAATAAAAGATGAGTCTAGGTCAAATATTTTTGGTAGTTACTATAATAAGTTTTTATATTTATAATTTAAAACACTTTTTATTTCGTTTTGAACAGCCGCTTGTGCGACTGTTTCTGTTCACGTTTATTTATATATTGTTAGTATTTTATTTTCATTAACTCTAGGTTAGTATTTTTAAGTATATGTATGTCTGAGAATTAGCTTAGCTTGCTAATTCTCATAAAGATAAATAGAACTATTTTACATGTGTAGAAATGCAAGCAATGCATTTCTCACGCTTTAAGTTTGGTGTGTGCGGATATTGTTACATATAAATGGTTCAAGGTTACCATTTAAGTTACCGTACTGAAGGTAGGATAACTTCGACTTATCAAACACACTACACCTCCCTTTTACAGAAAAAAGAATGATCAATTATTTGATCATTCTTTGATATTACTATTAATGTTATTATAATTTTATATTAATATTATATATATATTTTTAAATTGAAATTATTATATTATTTAAGATTATGTGTCTATAAGTTTAAATTTAAATTATTAGATTATTTATAATCATTTTATATAAAAGTTTAAATTAAAGTTCCTATTATTTAAAATTTACATAAGGTACTTTCCTTCCCCTTTTTAAAAAAAAATTTTTTTTTATATTAAAAAAAAATTTTTAAATTTCAATTTTAATTTTCCAATTGTATATTTAAATTTAATTTAAATTTATAGGGTAAGTTATTTAAAATTCTCAATTATATTTTAATCTAAATTTTTTCTATGTTGATTTCATAAATTGTAATATTTTCTAATTCTGTTCTTATGAACTAGAGAAGACCTATCATTTTCGTCCGTTATCCTTACATTTCCTCTGTCATCTACCTCAGTGACTTTGAATGGTCCGTTATATAATTTATCTAATTTATGCCCTGTTTCATTTCGAACTAAAACATAGTCGCCTACAGAAACATCTATCTTATTACAGTTCCTGTTGTACTGTTTCTCCCGTACTAACTTTGAATTTTGGAGGCTTTCCATAGCTCTTCTATGAGCCGTTTGCAATCTATACTTGACCTCCTTTGCATAGGCGTCAATATTGTATAGTGGGTCAATTTTACCATTTCCCAAGAGTTCAAAATCGGTGGGGGTTTTCCCATAGATTAGTTCAAAAGGACAATATTCATGGGCCGTAGACGGTGATGTATTATAACAGTATACAAAAAATTTCATCCACTCGTCCCAGTCAGACTTGTCATTAGATATATACGATCTTAGATACTCGTTAAGAGTTCTATGTGATCTTTCAATGGTTCCCATTGTTTCATGATGATATGCCGTAGAGGCCACTTTATCTATTTTTAAAAGGTCACAAAGTTCCTGGAGAACTTGGTTAACATACTCAGTACCCATATCGGTGAGTATTCTTCCCATAGGGCCGTATGTAAGTACAAAGTGTTCCATAATAGCTTTAGCTACTACGTTTGCACTTTTATTTGGTATAGGTATTGCAACCAAATATTTTGTAAGGTCACAAATGATGGTCACGGCATATTCATTGCCATTATTTGACTTTGGTAATGGTCCAATCGTATCGATAAGGACAATGTCAAATGCTTTTGCCGGTGTTGGAGTTAAAGTTAAAGGTTCTTTGCCCTTCAATCTAGACTTATTCTTTTGGCATTTTTCGCATTTCTTGACATAGCGGGTTATGTCTCGCGTCATGCCTTTCCAATGATATTTTAATCTGACTTTCTTTATCATTCGAGTAATTCCGGGATGTCCTCCACATATGGGGTCATCATGATATCTACGCATTATTTTCAATTTCTCAGAATCGGTCTCAACTTTTAACAATTGTGGGATGAGTACTATTTTCAAATCTTGCAAGATCTTATTTCCATTTATTATAAAATTTTCCTTCCCATGGGTTATAAGCATACTGTCATCTAGTGACAATTGCAATGTTGTCAGACCTATATTACCAGCTACTTTTTCAAGCTTTGGAAAAAGAAGACCTAAGTCAACGATTCCATTAGTAACTAAGTCACGCAACTTATATTCGGAAAGTTTATTCTTTCCTTTTTGGATAACAAATTTATCCTTTGTAAAATGCAAACGTGGCATTTTACTGTACTCTTGGGCATTAATTGCCTCATATACTCTCACATTTTCTGATTTATCTTGTGTGCCGGTTTTCCTGGTATTCACACTTTTTTTCTCTTTGTCAGATTGTAGTCTAGTCTTTACTTTCATTATATTCGTAACTCCTATATTTCGTATGTCTGTAAATTCGATCCGCGACAGCGCATCGGCCGCGTGATTTTCTCCTCCCCTGATGTACTCTACTAGGAAGTCATATTCTTCCAAATCTAAGCGCATTCGCGTTAATTTTGATGATGGGTTTCTCATCGAGAATAGGTAGGTAAGTGGTCTGTGATCACTTCTTATCAGGAATTTTTTACCGTACACATATGGTCTAAAATATTGTATCGCCCAATGAATGGCAGCTAGTTCCTGCTCGATTGTCGATTTATTGCTTTCACCTTTAGTGAAAGATCTGGATGCGTACGCAATTGGTAACTGAATACCTTCATAATCTTGGCTCAGAACAGCCCCGCAAACATGTTTGCTAGCGTCCGTTGTTATGCAGAATTCTCGGCTAAAATCTGGATATTTTAGAATCATTGGATTCAATAATTGATTTTTGAGGTATTTAAAGGAATTTTCACATTCCTCTGTCCACTCAAAAGGAATATTTTTCCTAGACAATTTAGTTAGATGCCGAGATGATTCAGCAAAGTTTGGTATAAACCTTCTATAATAATTGCAAAAAGCAACGAAGCGTTTAGCTTCATCACCGTTTTTCGGTGTTGGATAATTTTCAATTATCGAAAATTTGCTATCATCTGGCAAAATACCTTTGTCGGTACATTTGTGTCCTAGAAATGTCACTTCACGACAGAAAAATGAACACTTGTCCGGGTGTAACTTGAGATTATATTTTCTGCACATGCCAAATACCTCTTTTAAATTCTGTAACATATGGTCAGAAGAACAACCAATTACGACTAAATCGTCCATGTATAAGAAAGCTTGGGCTGGAGACAGCCCTGAAAAAGCTAACGACATCATTCTTTGAAATGAATTTGGTGCGATCTTTATACCATATGGTAATCGTTTGAATCTATATGAACCTTTTTCAGTTGAAAAAGATGTAATGTCCCTAGATTCTTCTTCTAATTCAATTTGGTGAAATCCTGATACCAAATCTAAACATGAAAAAAATTTCGCTCTACCTAGTTGATCTAATATATCATCTATGCGCGGAAGTGGAAACTTATCCGCTATAAGTTTCTTATTTATTCCTCTGTAGTCAACGACTAGTCTCCATCGTTTTTGTGTTGTACCCGGTAATGATTTTTTCGGTACCAATAAAATAGGGCTATTATATTCCGACATTGATGGCTCGACTATGTCATCATTTATGAGCTTGTCCACTTGTCTATTTACCTCTTCTTTATGAGAGTGTGGTATTCTATAATTTTTTATGTAGACTGGTTGATTATCATTCAGTCTGAGTTTTTGTTTATAAAAATTATTTGCACTGATTTTCTCAGACTCTAATGCGAAAATGTCTATATATTCAGAGCATAATTTCCTTAATTTTCCACCGACAAATTCAGGAAAATATTTTGATAATCTTTTCAATTTTTCTCCATTTTTTCGAGAGTCATTGCTCTGATGGATGAATTCGTAGTCGTTAAGACTTTCTGTTATCAATTGAATATTGGGAATGATTAAGTCTTTGTCTGTTGTATTGACAATTTTAACCATAGGCCTTGATCCTAATGTCACTGTATTCGCAACATAAACACCTTCTTGTAGCATTTGATGAGGAACTAACACCTCTTTTTCATTGAACTGATTATTGATCAATCTAATCACTTCCGATCTTGCTGGAAGGGATATGGAATTTGCATCAGGTGCATTCGTTAATGCTATTGATAAGTTATATGGGAAATTATCGGGTCTTAGGATAATTAAATCCTTATCACCCTGAAAATCTAAATTGCATCTATATTTTCTGATAAAATCCATACCTATAATTCCATCGCACGGAATCGGGAAGTCATCCTCGACAACATAAAATTCATGTCCAATGAGGATTTCTTCAATTTTCAAGTCTCCTTCGACTTTACCTATGGTGTTTATTATTCCTTGGCTTATTCCACTAATATTCGTCCTTTGACTTTCATCTATTTGCTCGTTAAGAACTTGTCCGATTTTAATTACAGATATATCGGCACCTGTGTCTACCAAAAATGTGGATCTGCTCTCATTAAATGATGTTCTTATCCTAATATAACTATAGAGACTTAGATTGATATTAAAAATTTTGTCAACTGCGTAATCAGGGGGGTTTGTCCGTTTTTTGAACCTATACTACGAATATTATTCAAATTTTCCCTATTATTACTAATTCGTATGTTATTCCAATTACATCTATTACGCTTATTTTCCCTATTTCTCTCTATTCGTCGTCGGCGCTGGTAATCTCCACACTGATTACAGCCGAGGGTTTTGACCGATCCCTGTCGATCGTAAGCGTTATTACAAGCATTGAGAAATTTTTCAATCACTCCGTTCATGTCCATGAAGGTTCCTGCTTCCATTATTAATCTTACTCTCTCATTGGACGAGTTCTTTGTAATTGCCTTTACTGCCGCTTGAGTTGAGTATTTCGATGCAACTTGTATGGGTACACCATCATTGATGTAGGCATTTTCCAATGGTTAAGTTACCGTACTGAAGGTAGGATAACTTCGACTTATCAAACACACTACATTACAAACAGCAGCACAAAGTCATTATACCCAAACCACATAGTGGTATAAGGTATAATTAGCCACAACTGAAGCAACAAAATCTGAAATTGAACAACAATTAACTACAATTGAGAACACTTCTAAACAACAGGCTGCTGAACAGATTTAATTACAAAGCCTAGATGAAACCCTTAAGAAGGATATGACTTGCAGAAGTCAACAATTAGAATTCAGTGAACAACAAATACAAAACCACCAAGAACTACAAAAATTGATTGAGGCTTTCAAAATGGATTTGAAGACTAAAGAAAAACAACTTTAGGAAAATAAAAACAGATAAAACAACAAGAAGACTTACAAAAACAAAACAAGAAGACTTAAGAAAACCCAACAACTTAAAGAAGTTCAAAAGGTGACAGAAAATTTCAGTAGCATAGAAAATGATTTGTTGCAACAATTGCAAGAACAAAAGGAGAAAAACCATTAAGTTATTACCATATATAAACCTTTTCAATTCACTGATATTCATGCATGCACTGCATTTGTTTTTAAACCTTATGCATGAAACACATAGACGACAGTGGCTACACGACTACAACCTGTCAAAAATAATATATACACATTTATACGAAAACGATTAGTTGACACCAACGCAGCTACACGGCTACACGACAACTCTTATAGCTGTAGTCAGCCGGAATCATTTGATACACAAAGTTTATTAGGACATATAGAGGTAAATTTGTTGTGTAACTTTGTAAAATTTTTAGCAAATGCGAATCTCCCTTTTTCCATTACCAAAAATAACTTTGATTCTTTTTGCAGTAATTGGCTGAATTAAGAGATACGTTTGGAGTTTAGCTAGCAACTTTGTTTAAATCGACCATCTTATTGTAAAAGTTATTAAAAATTAATATAAGTCTCATTGAAATCCATAGCGATGTCCGTCTGTTTCTTTCTTTCACAAAATAAACCTGGATAAACTTAGGATAATATTGTTTGTCATTATTTCGAGCAGGTTGCTATTAAAAATGGGTAAATTGGGTATCATTGTACCAAGATGTGGATCTAAAATATGGAGATACCTTTAAAGGAGTTAAAAATTCAATGTGATTATTGTAATAATTTAGTATTAAGTTTATCAAATTGAATTTTTTCAAATATCTTGTTTAAATTTGTTATAAGTAATGTAAATGTAATGTAAATGTGATGTATATGTAATGTAAATGTAAAAGCCAGGTGAAGGGTATCACAGATTGGGCATTGCCCAATTTAACACTCTTATTTTATTTTTGATCACCACTATTGTTACTTATTATAGAACCATTGCATTTTAATAAAGAAACATTATATTGATTTTTATAAAAGATGTCTTCTATTTATTATAAATACACAACAAATTAAAAAGTTTATTATAGGAACAATATAATAATTATGAAAATAACATCCTCCAGCGTTTCATAGCATAGATTGATCAATTCGTAACCATGGATGAGACATGGAATTTTCGATTATACGGAGTATTCCCAAGCATTCCGAATTACAGGGCTTTTATGTATAACCCAGAAATACCAAATAAGATCTCAATAAATCAATTTTATATAGAAAAATGACAAATTTATAATATACAAAAAATATTTAAATATACATACCGGTTCGGATCTCTCGGAAATATATGGAGTCTTGCCTCCCCAAGATCACAACCCATTAAACACTTTCTACATATACAACACTGCAGCTTAAGTACTTTTCACTATTCAATTTATTGCAACTTTGTTAAAAACCATTGACGAAACGTCGGTTAAATATGTAATAAATTTGTTTTATTTACATTAAAACGTTAGGCCTTATTAGCTTATATAAAAATCACTGAAAGTTAAAATATAACTTGGCCAAAAAAATTCAAAATAAAAAAAAATTAATATTTTATTGTTCTTGTAGGTTGAAGACCACAAATAAAGTCCAACTTCAATTTTTGTTAACATTAATGAAAGCCAATTCACGCATTGATTGCGTTTTTCATAGATTCAGCCCGCAATTGACTTCTAGCAATCCTTTAGCTATTTTCTTGTTGTTATTCTACAAATAAAATAAATATATTTTCGTTTGCACACACAAAAAAAATTGAAAATGAATTGTCAATAAGCAAAACAACTGACTTCGAAATTCGATGATGCCACTTATTCATTTTTTTGTTCGCGCGGAATTTATAATTGGAGGATTTTTTTTCTCGAAAAAAGTATTTTCCGTGAGAAAGAAATTCCTTGAGAATATTCGTAATTGGGCCGATTATGTTACTGTATATTATATTACTTTTCAGCAGATTAGGCTCTGCACTTTTCAATAGATCCTATTTGTGGTATTTCCAAAGCTAAATAAATTTTCTTCTAAAATTGGAATTTTGACAATTATAACCACCAATTAATAAAAACAATATATACAACGTGTATAAGGGTGAAAGCATATTATTCTAAATATAGCTGTTGCTTCCGATTTTCTCATAATAATGCAACCCTGATTTTGCAGTTCACAAAAAAAAAAGAAAATCATGTGATACCGATTACAGGGCAGATGTGTAAACATCTAGTAATTAAAGATTTTTTTATGTAACTTTTTTAAAATCAAACAGAAAGCGTCATCTATGTATCACTTATATACTTGTGGGGTTATTGAATTATGTATATGTTATACGTTTATATTGTGAAATTTCTGTCATTTTACAGCAAAGGGTTGTTAAATTAGCTGAAATAATTTTATATCATAATTTTTTCACCAAAAAAATCATAAGTCACACCGATTTGTCTTATGCTCACAGCGTAACATGTTACGCGTAATATGTTACGCTCACATATTACGCTGTTTTTGTGATTGTATTGTGAAATAGAAATTTACCCCCCTGCGCGTATAAATCTTTACACATAAAAAAAAAATCATGTGAGTCCGATCAGAGGGGAGATTTGTAAACATCTAGTAATGAAAGATTTTTTTATTCCATTTTTTTTAAATCCAACAGAAAGCGTCTTCTATGTATCATTTATAGCAAACAACTGCAGGGACTCTGGTTATACTTGTGAGGTTGTTGAATTATGTATATGTTATACGTTTTTATTGTGAATTTTTTGTCGTTTTACAGCAAAGGGTTGTTGAATTAGCTGAAACAATTTTATATCATAATTTTTCACCAATTCAATCATAAGTCAAATGGATTTGTCGTACGGCTCACAGAGTAATATGTGAGCTCACATGTTACGCGGTTTTTGTGATTGTATTGTGAAATAGAATTGTACCCCCCTGCGCGTATAGATGTTTACACATCAAAATTTAAATGTCACTAGTGACTGTCTTCACTGGTTACACGGTGGTCTTATGAAACCTTTTGAACAAAGGAGTTCTATGTCGCATTGCCTTCTGAAATTCTTACATTGTTTTTTAATAGGTACACAGAGAATATTTACAGCAATTTTTTTGTTTTATTAAAGCTTATATTTTATAAACAGATTTTTAATAAAAATAAATCAATCGTGTGAGATGAAACATGGGAAACTAATTTTTTCTTTTGTTTAAACGCGCTAAATAATGCGGAGTGGCTGGTGTGTTACCATGTACTAAAATAGTAAAGGCATTTAAGGCCTAGTTAGACAAACGTTGTTAATATGTAACCGTACCGTAAATGTAACCTTGGCATTTAGTACAATTATAGAACATTAAAAACGAACCAGCACGTTGCTGTGTAAATTTAACCAAACTTTATGTTACAAACGTAGCAATAATCTATTTTCAACAGATTGGGACGTTCCGGTTACGTGATAGTTCAGTTCGGTAACTGCTCTAAATGCTTTTCATGTAACAAAAAAAAAAAAAAAACTGCCGACACGTTTGGTTACGGTTACGTGTGGCTAACCTTAACCTTAACCTTAAGCGTCATTATAGAAGCTGTCACCCTGAATTTCTTTTAGTTGTCGAAAGCGTAGGAAAAAAATTACTATGAAAACTAAAGGAAAATTTAAATAAACAAAAATTGTGATTCATGAAACATTAATGGTATTTCAGGATAAGAATACATTAATTTAAATTCAAAGACATCAAATGAAGTTTAGAAAGCATCAATTGATATTTGCGCACATAAAAAATTCAATAATTTTTCAACAACAGAACAAATTTTGATAAAAGAAGTACAACTAATTGATGAGAATAATATTTATATATTATCTTTTACAATTGCTTTGAATAAAAATCTAAAGTTTTTCCGGAAATAAAAATGACAATTGATAGTGTTTATGATGACTTCAAAATTTAACTTCATGGTATGTAATGCACCCATGAAATGTAAGGAATAGGCATTGTTTTTTCGCTTTAAGAAAAAAATATTAAGTCCAAACACTAATTCTCAGGTAGTAGTGTTTGGAGTCACCAAATGTAAATATGTTTTTCTTAACATAATATAATTCAAAATTACTTTGCCACTGACGCTTTTCTTCTTTCAGAAGTTGGCATCACTGGGTTTTTCTATGATTGGCACAATTGACACCACGATTTTTGACGACGTCGATTTTCTTAATTCTCTTTTGAAGCTGCCACCAAAAACCTATTGGATTCATACGATAGATATTTATTTCTTGTCTTTTTTTATAAATCTCCTTTAGTTTATTTTTCGCATTAAGAGAAATATAAAAATATAAGAATTAATCTAAATTCAAATCATCTCTTTTATTTTTCTATTTATTATGTATTTATTTATTTGTTAAATATTATTTACATTATTTCATTATAAGATTTAATCTTTTTAAACTCTTTCTTTTAACTCATACTCTCTGTCTGTATGTCTGCCATGGGTGGCCCCCATTCCTCCTTATCCAATTGATCTGGAACTAGGCCCATAGTTTTGTCGTGACTACAGATTATTTTGGGGTAGTCACGCACAGTCACTCGTGGTCACGCACAGTCACGGAAGTATCTAAATGTTATTTCCCCTCATCCGATCTATCTGAAACTTGGTCCTAAGATTTGTTGTGGGCCAAGATTAATTTTAAGATAGTCACACACAGTCACGCACAGTCACGGAGTGATCTAAATGTCATTTCCCCTCATCCGATCGATCTCAAACTTGGTCCATACACTTGCTGTAAAGAAAGATCAACTTCGACATAGTCACGCGCAGTCACGCATAGTCACGCACAGTCACGGAGTGATTTAAAATCCATTTTCCGTTATCCGATCGATCTAAAACTTGGTCGATAGACTTGCTGTGAAAAAAGATTAACTTTGACATAGTCACGCACAGTCACGGAGTGATATAAAACCCATTTTCCCTTATCCGATCGATATCAAACTTGGTCGATAGACTTGCTGTGAAAAAAGATTAACTTTGACATAGTCATGTACAGTCACGGAGAGATTAAAACCCCACTTCCCCTCATCCAACTGATCTGAATCTTTGTCCATAGACTTGTTGTGGCCCAAGATTAATTTTAAGATAGTCACACACAGTCACGGAGATATTCAAAACTCATATGCATAAGGAAAGAAAGAGTTTTAATAAAAACTTTGTTTTTATGGGTTAGATTATTATACTAAATAATTTATCATAATTTTTCACACTATATACAAAAACCTATTTAATATTTAAATTATTAAGAGTAGAATGTGTGGAATATCTAATCAAATAGCAGAAAGTATCAATATTTAAAAGTTTTAAGGTTAAAACATATTCAGTTTAAAGAAATTATGCATATATTAAATAAAAAACAAGTAAGAGTGTTAAATTCGACTGTGCCGAATTTTTTGATACCCTCCACCTTAGTCTTAAACTCTATATTGCACCCAATGTTGAGTACGGCTACCACTTTTAAACTTTTGCCGATACTGAGACATTAATTCCGAATACCAAAATTCAAATGATTCTGGCTAAAAATTATTATTATTAACGATAAGCTAATTTTAAAATATTTTTATCTGAATTATTTCTTATTTTTATCTGCATTACATTTAATACAAAAAATAATTTTTATTTTAAATTTTTAAATTTAAAATTTTAAATTTAAAACTTAAAATTTTAAATTTTTATTTTTTAATTTTTAACTTTTAATTTTTAATTTTTACTTTTTAATTTTTATTTTTAATTTTTAATTTTTAATTTTTAATTTTTAATTTTTAATTTTTAATTTTTAATTTTTAATTTTTAATTTTAAATTTTTAATTTTTGTTTTTATTTTTAATTTTTAATTTTTAATTTTTAATTTTTAATTTTTAATTTTTAATTTTTAATTTTTAATTTTTAATTTTTAATTTTTAATTTTTAATTATTAATTTTTAATTTTTAATTTTTAATTTTTAATTTTTACTTTTTAATTTTTAATTTTTAATTTTTAATTTTTAATTTTTAATTTTTAATTTTTAATTTTTAATTTTTAATTTTTAATTTTTAATTTTTAATTTTTAATTTTTAATTTTTAATTTTTAATTTTTAATTTTTAATTTTTAATTTTTAATTTTTAATTTTTAATTTTTAATTTTTAATTTTTAATTTTTAATTTTTAATTTTTAATTTTTAATTTTTAATTTTTAATTTTTAATTTTTAATTTTTAATTTTTAATTTTTAATTTTTAATTTTTAATTTTTAATTTTTAATTTTTAATTTTTAATTTTTAATTTTTAATTTTTAATTTTTAATTTTTAATTTTTAATTTTTAATTTTTAATTTTTAATTTTTAATTTTTAATTTTTAATTTTTAATTTTTAATTTTTAATTTTTAATTTTTAATTTTTAATTTTTAATTTTTAATTTTTAATTTTTAATTTTTAATTTTTAATTTTTAATTTTTAATTTTTAATTTTTAATTTTTAATTTTTAATTTTTAATTTTTAATTTTTAATTTTTAATTTTTAATTTTTAATTTTTAATTTTTAATTTTTAATTTTTAATTTTTAATTTTTAATTTTTAATTTTTAATTTTTAATTTTTAATTTTTAATTTTTAATTTTTAATTTTAAATTTTTAATTTTTAATTTTTAATTTTTAATTTTTAATTTTTAATTTTTAATTTTTAATTTTTAATTTTCAATTTTTAATTTTTTATTTTTAATTTTTACTTTTTAATTTTTAATTTTTAATTTTTAATTTTTAATTTTTAATTTTTAATTTTTAATTTTTAATTTTTAATTTTTAATTTTTAATTTTTAATTTTTAATTTTTAATTTTTAATTTTTAATTTTTAATTTTTAATTTTTAATTTTTACTTTTTAATTTTTAATTTTTAATTTTTAATTTTTAATATCTAATTTTTAATTTTTAATTTTTAATTTTTGATTTTTAATTTTTAATTTTTAATATTTAATTTTTAATTTTTAATTTTTAATTTTTAATTTTTAATTTTTAATTTTAAATTTTTAATTTTTAATTTTTAATTTTTAATTTTTAATTTTTAAGTTTTAATTTTTTATTTTTAATTTTAATTTTTAATTTTTAATGTTTAATTTTTAATTTTTAATTTTTAATTTTTAATTTTTAATTTTTAATTTTTAATTTTTAATTTTTAATTTTTAATTTTTAATTTTTAATTTTTAATTTTTAATTGTTCATTTTTAATTTTTAATTATTAATTTTTAATTTTTAATTCTTACAAGAAAATTTTACAAATTGGTTGGAAAAATTAAATAAACACCACTTCCACAGAAATCGAAGAAAAGAATTAAAATGAGTGTATTAAGAAAATTAACTTCTATTAAATTGTTAAAAAAAATAATTATTTATACTTGCATTTAAGTACTGTATTTTAATATTATATTGGTAGATATTCTAAATTTCAGCAATAAGTCTACGTAGTCCGATAAATGTGAACGGCAAAAATCTGTGAAAAAATATGTTAACGAATATTTAGAAAGGTCTGATAAATTAAAGTGAGAATATAATTTATGTGGGTGTGAAGAATATATCTGGTATTATTGCCAGAATTGATTTCTCATCTTAGGGAGCTCCTTCAGGTAGAGCTTTAGGCAAGGTATACGGTCCATATTTGGGAATTCATTATAGATTTCAGCCCTAGCAAATAAAGAGTGTGGGAAAAAATTTGGAGAATAAAAAAAAATATATAAAATTTGTGAATATATAAAATATAACAGATTTTTGCTAAATTATATAGAATAAGCTTTTGGTGTGTTTCTGTAAAGCATTATATATTTAAAAAAAAAAGGAAAAAAACATGTTAATAATTGATGTATGAAATTGTGAGTAATAGTTATAAATAGTAAACAGATCAACATAAAAAAGAATATCTATAAAAAGGAAAAATTGTAAATAAGAAAAGAATTTTTAAAAAGAAAAGTTTGTTAAGCAAAGTTTTATATAAAAAAAGGGAATCCTAAAGAAAAGAAAAACGTTAAATTAAGATAATTTTGAGTAGAGATTTTGAATTCGGATTAGTATTATGATTATGTATACGTATAGGTATTTATAAATTTACGTATTAATAAATTTTATACGTATTTATAAATGTTAAGGAACAATATTGTTAGGTTTAAGTTTTTATGTTTGTAAAAATAATAATGTTATTCAAATGAAAAATTAACTTGAAAATAATTATGGCTTAATACTAGAGGGATTAAGGCATAATGTTAAAGTAAGGAAAGCATTAAGTCGAGCGGATATGGGGGTCGACAAAAAAATATATGTTAACGTGGATATGTACGACCATGGTTGGGTGGGCGTATATACCGGCAAATCATCCGTCTCTATGTTTTTGTGTGATAAGTTGTGGTTTTGTGTGTTTAGTGTGTTTTTTGGGAGTTTGTATAGCATTTTTGTTGTGTACGGAACTCACCTGGTGAGAGGGTTGAACCTCCTGGGCTCTGAATTGCAGCTAGCCGGAATGCTCATCAGGGCCACCGGGCCGTAACAATTTCGAATACTAATTGATTCTAAAATACATTCAAAATCAGCGTAAACTACAAAAGCTACATCCATTTGCTTTTTAGTGTTCTTAAGTACATAATTTTCTTCATTTGGCATTGTAGTTACCATATTGTTGCACTACTTCTTATGCTTATTTAACGCCTCATCATTATGAAAATAAATTAAACACATATTACAAATAAACATTTTATGATGATGTAGGGAGAGTTGATTACTTAATAATCTATAATTAAATAAAAAATTAATAAAACATTTTTAATTAGTATATTTTAATTTTATATATCAATATAAATAACGAGTTACATACCTTGAAATATTTTTTATCCGCACATAACGGAATCGATGATGTGCCACCACTAAATAATCTAATCCATAAAAAAAAGTTTTTATTAAAACTCTTTCTTTCCTTATGCATATGAGTTTTGAATCTCTCTACGTGACTTTGCTTGACTATTTTAAAATTAATCTTTGGTCACAAGAAGTTTATGGACCAATTTTCAGATTGATTCCAAGAGGGGAAATGGGGTTTAAATCACTCCGTGACTGGGCATGACTATGCGTGACTATCTTTAAGTTAATATTTCGTGACAACAAGTCTGTGGACCAAGTTTCAGATTGATTGGATGAGGGGAAATGTGGTTTAAAACACTCCGTGATGCGTGTGACTATCTGAAAATTAATCTTTGGCCACAACAAATTTATGGACAAAATTTCAGACCGATCAGATGAGGGGAAATGGGGTTTGAATCACTCCGTGACTGTGGTTTGAATCACTCCGTGACTGTGACTGACTATGCGTGACTACCCCAAAATTAATCTGTATTCACAACAAGACTATGGGCCAAGTTTCAGATCAATTGGATGAGGGGCAATGGGGTTGCCCATATCAGACAGACAGAGAATATGAATTAAGAGAAAGAGTTTAAAAACCAAGTTGATATGGACAGGTTTTTCCTTTTTGGTGAAATAATATGGGCACACAATTTTACCATCCTCCAAACCACAGACATTAACGCTTATTGTGGGGTTGTTTTTTTTTTTCTAAGGTTTGTATTTTGTTGACAGATAGCGGAAAGTTTAGATTTAAGAAATTTAATGTTATATTGTTTTCCAATATTATTATCAAATCTTCAATGTCTATATTTTGTAAAGTATGCATGTTATAGCGACAATGCTTTGTATTGCGATTGAATTTCTTTCCACTCTTTCTATTCTTTCTAGTAAACATAAGTATTACACATATAGTTTGTGGGGTAAGCAACGAGTACTATTGACTAGTGCAATTGATGCTACTGACCCATTAATGTTTATTTTGATTTTTATTTTGAGTAAATGTAATTGCTACATATGCAGTTTCTATTTGTACAATATTTGAATAATTTGGAGTAGATTATGAAACTCCATAAATAGAAACTAGCATAGAGAGAAACTCCGTCCAATTATAAAATGCATTGGATACATTTAATATTATTGAGCGTATTTTAGAAAATCGTTCTTAGAATTATAAGACATTGAGTGTACTTTAGAAAGTCACTGATAGAGTAGAAGTCTAGAACTACTCATAGAGTATTTATAAGTAACTGTTTGATAAAAATAAGGACAGTTATAAATCCAAGTTGATCTAGAACGCGACTATAAATTGAAGTCGTGCTTTATTTATCAGTACCTTTAAAAAAACCCAAGCCCTAAACACTGCATGGCGATCCTGCCAAATTGTGCTTAATTGTACTTGGCTTTTACATTTAAAAAAGGATATAAAATAGTAAATGGATAAATGAGTGCTACAAAAACACAGCACCAGCGAAATACACCAAAAATACAGCACCAGCCAAACAAAAACAGTAAATAGTACTAGAGTGGATAGCCGAAAATCCGCCAGCTGCGTTGAAGATGTAAGAAGGCTAATAATTAACTATGAATGAAGTTATGACTGATGCCAGATGAAGGCACCAAATCACAAGGCAGGTGATAGAAACAAATCCTGAAGAAGAAAGAAATGTTAACACATTACAATAAAACAACACAAACTTTTGTTTTTTAGAAAAATAATAACGAAGTGCGTCTAATCCGCACTCGTAGGGCCGGTAAACGACAACTTGCTCGTGGCAAATTTAGAAAAAACTTTTTTATCATGAAAATAAGATAAAAATGTGTAATTTAAAGATCCTTATAATAATTGTTGTTGTAATAATTTTCTTACTAATTACGAAAAAGATAATAAAAAAAGACATCGTAAGGGAACAGACGGACAATTTAAGCGATATAACTCAACAGCAAATTGAAAATTTCAACATTAGAGATTATTTAATTTCTTTAAGAACATAAGAAATAAAAATAAAATTTAAATAAAAAAAAATAAGAAAAATTGTAACAAATCCAATACTTCATATGGAGGCCTTAGATAATTTGAGGACAATTGTAGCTAATGCAAATAAAAAGTGTAGGTTGACCGTACTCGGAAGAAACTATAGCAGTTAAAAGAGTAGAGTTAGCCAAATTAGAAGGTGTTTTTGAAAAAGATTTGTTGAAAATTTGAAATTTACGTATAGAATCTTTAGAGGTACTGAACTTACATTTAGAGAAGAAAATTAGAAAAGCAAGAAGACAAGGCATAATAATGGTGATGATGGATATCCATGAATTAAATTGTATAAGTAAACTCGTTCCAATATTTACAGGGAAAAAGGCCGAATTGTACAATTTAATTACAATACTAGAATTAGCAAACGATACGATATCTGAGGCAAAAAAAATTGTTTCTTTAATTAGATTTATACTTAAAACATCCTTAGATTCAAAAGTCCAGAATATGGTGAAACAGGAAACTGTTCCTACCAATATTCAAGAATTAATTTGGGCACTTAGAAAGGCCTATAAGCCAATTGAGACTACAAGTATCGTCCTAAGCAAAATATCGAAATTAGAAAGTGTGGTCCAAACCATTTCAATGGTAGATGTCCAGCTGATGGGACCAAATGTCATAAATTTGGCAAATTGGGTCATCTTGCAAGAATATGCCGTTCTAGTGTGGTAAACAATTATAGAAACAATACGGTTAACAATAGTGCACATAAAAACAACAACGGGATTATAGAAATAATAATAGAAACTAGCAGATTCCAGCGCTCGAAATACGAGTGCCATTTCTATGCAACTTTATTTTTCAATTTAGCCAATTCACAAACCAACACTTGTTTGGTTTATTATTATTGTGAATGAAGAACACAAACTCATTAACAAACACATTAAAAAATTTAATAATCACACACATAGCATATGTATAATTTTATGTATGTGTTAGTAGCAACTTTAAATGCAATTTACTTAAAATAAAGGTTAAATCTGTAAAATGGTGAACAGCTAAAAATAAATACCTTTCAAATAATATATGTTTGGTCAAAATCGGGATAAAATGTTAGAACAAAACATCAGTCACAAAAAATCGCTTAGCCTATTAATATTATAGATAATAACAGGAATAGAGGTAACTATGACGGTAACTATACCGGTACGCGTGGTAACATTTGTAACAATAATACGACTTTTAGCAACAGGAGATACAATATAAACCAAATATGTAATCAGGGAAACTCCCAAGGGCCGGAGATTGCGCATATAGTATCTCCGAGGACCCAAATAATGACAACAAAATATATAGCATATCATCCAATCTCAGAAATTATATCATACTAAGTATATTGAACTCCAAATGCGTTCTCACATTTTTAATAGACACAGGTGCAGATATATCACTGTGCAAGGAAGATTTTGTAGACAAGTATGATATCAATTCGGATGATATAAGTATGTAATTTAAGTGGTATATCAGAAGGAGAGGTAAAATCTTTTGGTTCCACTATATTGAAAATGAGGATATATGACAATATTATTAACAGAAAGTGCAATTAGTTGAAAATAATTTTCCCATAAACTCAGATGGAATTGTGGATTTCCTATCGAGACTAAAATGCAATATTGACTACGATAAATATATTTCAACATTTGAGGTAAAAGGCGAAAATATGGTAATACCGATCCATGATGATGCATTTGTCATTTATCAGATAGTAATACCACCAAGAAGCGAAATAATTATACCTTTTCCGATAAAACTTGAAGAAGGTAGTTTAATTTTAATAGGAAAATTTTAGACGGAGTGTATTTGCCTAACACTATAATGCCAAAGGAAGGGAATCTGTAACATTATTGTATGTATGTATGTAACATTATTGTATGTTGCCAATATGGCAACCCTGATGATAGATGAAAAGATATGTAAAAACTATAGAAATTAAGTTAGTAGTTAAGAAGCAGTGTATGCGACAAGATAGAAAATAATAAACAGCTAAAGAGCAAACAACATAAATAAATGTGTTTTATTTTAACTACTAAAACATAGATGAAACATGGTGTCAGGTGTTAAATAGATGGAAAATAAACATTTTAAAGTGATGTCTGACCCTGGAAATGAGGAGGAGCAGAAAAAATTAACAACTGAAATTGAAAAAAATAAGGAAAAAGTAATGAATGCAAACACGAGTGCGGTGGTCATTAATGGTCCTGAACCAATGCAATTTGAAGACCCAGGAAAGCACTGGTCCATGTGGAAGCAACGGTTCAACATATATTTGTTAGCATCGGGTAAAAAAGAAGAAGCTGATGATGTCAAAATTGCGCTGTTGCTGCACTACATAGGTGAGAAGGGATTGGATATTTACAATTCATTTAATTTGTTAAAACATGAAGAAACTATGGTAAACGTTTTAAAAAAATTTGATGAATATTGCAACCCGAAGAAAACCATCACAATGGAAACGTTCAAGTTTTTTAATATAACGCAACAACAAGGTCAGCCATTTTGTGAATTTGAGACAGCGTTGCGAAAGCAAATTAAATACTGTGAATTCGCCTGCTCGGATAACTGTAAAAAATTTGAAGATCGTATACTTCGTGATAAGATAATTTTGGGTGTATTCGATAATAACTTACGGACGAAGCTTTTGGAAGCTAAGGATAATGACTTAGATGATATTATAGCAAAGTGCAAAGTTGCAGAGCTGGCAGAAAAGAATAAAAAAAACGCTTGAAACAAAAAATGAAAGTAAGATTGATGCATTGCAACGAAATGAAAGGGGTAAGAATGTAAAGCAGAAAGAAAACATATGCTTTCGATGTGGCTCTATATGGAGTTTGGATCATCGCCACCTATGTCCAGCAATGAAAGATGGTCGCAGATGTAATAAATGCAAGCAGCCAGGCCATTTTGCATTGATGTGCCGAATGAAATCAGTGGGAGGCGGAACAAACACTCATCGTGTGAATATGTTAACAGCTTCAACAGACGGAGGGGTGTCCAATACAGTTAATGTTGAATACTTTGATGAAGGTAAAAATTCTGTAGACAGTTATAAGGAAAACTATATTATAAGTTTAATGAAGAGAATTTATGATTGTAGAATAAACTATTTGGGTGGTGGCTGGTTTAAGAAAATATATATTAATGGACTGGAAGTTAGTTTTAAATTGGATTCAGGCGCGGATGTAAATTGTTTGCCAATTAAATATATACAGGAAATGAATTTGGAAAATAAAATTATTAATTCGAATACTCGGTTGTTTGCATATGGTGATTTAGAGATAGGAATAATCGGAAAAATTAAATTAATGTGTGTTGTCGATAAGGGCAAAGTGTCGGTACCTCTTGAGTTTGAAATAGTAGGCAACAACCATCAGCCAATATTAGGAAAGGAATCTTGTGTCACGCTGAAGTTAATTAAGAGAATAGATGTGCATAATGTGAAGTGTGAGGAACTTACATGTGATACTAGACTACCCAGTGCTTCAACAACTAGCAAAGTGGGTTGCGATTTGCCTGTGGGTAAAGAGGAATTTATTCGCAAGTATATTGAAGTTTTTGACGGACTTGGTGAAATACCTGGTAGATGTTTGATAGAGCTGAAGGAAAGAGCGGAACCGAGACTGAATTATAAAAAAAGGATACCATTTAGTTTACAGGACAAGTTAAAAAAACAATTAGATCTCATGGTTAAGGATGGCGTTATAAGCAGGGTGAATAAACCTACAGAGTGGGTTAATAATTTGCAGATTGTTGAAAAACCAGATGGGTCCTTGAGAATTTGTCTTGATCCTAAACCGTTAAATGAATGTATCAAACGGGAGCGGTGTATTATACCCACGTGTGAATCAATAATAAGTCGAATTGATGGCGCGAAATATTTTACGGTGATGGACCTTAAAAACGGGTTTTGGCAGGTTGTGTTAGATGAAGGGTGTTCAGAGTTGACGACGTTTATAACACCCTTTGGCTTATACAAGTGGAATAGGATGCCTTTTGGCTTGAATAATGCCCCGTAGATATTCATGCGGAATATGATGCAAATATTTGGTGACCTTGAGGGTGTAGAGGTGTATTTCGATGATTTGTGTATTTTTGGTAGAACTAAGCAGGAGCATGATGAGCGGCTACTAAATGTAATTGATAGGGCCAGGGAATTTAATGTGAAGTTTAACAGGAAGAAGGTTCAGTATAGGTCAAGGGAAGTGTGCTTTATGTGACAGGTAATATCGGAAGGGGAAATTAAACCGGACGGGAAATATTTGAAGGCTATTAGGGAGATCCCCATGCCGAAAAACAAACAGGAGGTATTACGGATATTGGGAATGTGTAAGTTTCTGGGAAGGTATATTCCTAATTTATCGGCAATAACGGCGAATCTTCGGGAACTGACGCGAAATGACACAAAATGGCAGTGGACTGATGATCATTTTAGGGAAATTGAAGAGTTAAAGAGAATAATTTGTACGCCCCCCAGTATTAAGAATCTATGATCCTAAGCTACCACTGGTTATTCAGACGGATGCGTCTAAGGATGGTATTGGTTGTGTACTGTTGCAGAATGGGTGTCCGGTGGCTTTTGCGTCTCGAAGCCTGAATAATAGTGAAAGGAGATATGCACAGATAGAGAAGGAGTTACTGGCTGTGGTTGTGGCATGTGGAAAATTTCACTATTTTATTTACGGTCGAGACGTGGAGGTGCATTCCGATCACAAACCACTGGAAGCGTTGATTAAAAAGGATCTAGACAAGGTTACGGCAAGACTTCAGAGGATGTTTATGCAGCTATTAAAATATCCAGGTTTGACTATTAAATATGTGCCGGGGAAGGAGATGATAGTGGCTGACTGCTTATCACGTGCGTTTTTGACAGAGACTGTACCAGAGGATCCTGTCTTGAAATATGTTGTACACGCGGTAATAAGGAAAAGTTGTATGTCGGACGAAAATAGATTAACTTTTATGCGCGCTACTGAGTCTGATAGGTGTTTGAGAAATGTGTTGGCATTTATAAATGGAAAGTGGCCGATATACAAGAATCTGGGTGTTGAGGAAAAAAAGTTTTATAGGATCAGAGATGAGTTGAGTAATGCCGATGGGTTAATATTTTTTAGAGATAGACTAGTTGTTCCCTTTGTACTGAGAGCTCTGACGTTGCGGTTATTACATTCTGCTCACCTGGGCGTTGAGAAGACGCGCTTGAGAGCTAGGGAACTATATTATTGGCCTGGGTTATCAATCGATGTTGAAGAGTTTGTCAATACTTGTAGAATATGTGAGGGAATGCATAGGAAGAATCAGAAAGAACCACTGCAACAGCACCCTGAGCCGACTTATGCTTGGGAACAAATTGCAATGGATATGTTTGATTGTTCAGGCGTATCGTACTTAGCTGTTGTTGACTCATACTCGGGTTGGTTGATCTCTGAGAGATTGAGAAATAAATCTATTGATGAAGTTATTAGTGTTTTACGGCAATTGTTTTCAAAATTTGGAGTTCCAACTGAGATTAGATCGGATAATGTTCCATTCAACAGTTATAAATTTAAAATTTTTGCAAATAATTACAATAAATTAAAATTTTCGAGTCCTAACTATCCACAAAGTAATGGGCTGGCAGAAAAAGCTGTTTCTATTGCTAAAAATATTCTAAGGAAAAATGTTCTTGATGGAAGGAGTGATTACCAGGAGCAAATTTTGGAATATAATATTACTCCTCTGCAGGATATGCTTTTGTCGCCAGCACAGTTATTTATGGGTAGGACGCTTAAAACGAAACATCCGATATCTGATTGTTTGTTGAGGAGGTGTAATACAGATGGTAAACTAATTCGAAGTCGGATAGTGAAAAAAAGGGGGAAACAGCAATTATATTACGACAAATCGGCAAAATCGTTAAGTAAGCTAAATATTAATGACAAAGTTTTGTTTTTGAAGGACAACGAATGGCAATACGGGGTAGTCGTAGAGATATATAATGATAGATCGTACATAGTTAGGGATGCAAATGGCAATACGTATCGGAGAAATAGGTGACTGATAGTGACTACGAGGAACCAAGCGGATATTAGTTATTTTGATTATTTAGATGGATATGATAATGAAATTAGTAATAAGAAACAAAATGTAAACGATGATGAGACTAATTTAGATGATACTCACGATAATGTTGTAGTACCCAGTAATGTTCCTATTGGGATGGGAGGTGGTTCGGATGCCGATAATGGGATTTCTAATAGTGTGAGCATTCCCCCTATGGTGGATGAATATACGACGCGCACTGGTGGGGTGATTCAAAGGCCACAATTGTATGGGGAGTGGGAACACTATTAGAAGAAAGGACAGATATAGTTATATGTATGTATATGTAATAATAAAAAAAAAAAAAAAAAAAAAGCATGTAACATTATTGTATGTATGTATGTAACATTATTGTATGTTGCCAATATGGCAACCCTGATGATAGATGAAAAGATATGTAAAAACTATAGAAATTAAGTTAGTAGTTAAGAAGCAGTGTATGCGACAAGATAGAAAATAATAAACAGCTAAAGAGCAAACAACATAAATAAATGTGTTTTATTTTAACTACTAAAACATAGATGAAACAGAATCAGCACATAAGGCTTCTGAATATTGCTGATAAAATAGTTATAGTAGATAATCTTAAGAGACAAACTACTCCATTAAAGAACTATGAAGTTTGCTCAATTAGGAGAAATACAAGGGATAATAAAAATACTTCAGCAAGATTTGAAAAAATACTCGAGAGTTTGAAATTGGACGATATGGATGATGAGGATAGACAAGAGGCTATAGATATTTTACGAAAATATAAATCCGTATTCCATTTGGAAGATTAGGATTGGACAAACAATAATTTCTATGAACAGACGGTAGATTTACACAATAGTAAACCAGTGCATATAAAGAATTATTGTTTTCCGCACGCACAAACTGAGGAAATAAACTCCCAGGTACGAAAATTATTGAAAGGGGGTATAATAGAACCATCCATGAGTGCATACAATGCTACTTTATTATTAGTTCCTAAAAGGGGACAGACTGATTTGAAAATGTTGAGATTAGTGGTTAATTTTCGGAAATTAAACAACAAAATAGTCAATGACAAATTTATTTTGACAAGATTAGATTATGTCTTGGATAAACTTGTTAGAGCCAAATATTTCTCAACATTGGATATGACAAGTTCTTTCCATCAAAGAGAACTTGATCAACGATCTCGTCCATATACAGCGTTCTCAACACCTGATGGACATTACCAGTATACAACATTACCCTTTGGTTTAAAGATATCATCCAACAGCTTTCAACGTATGTTAACGATAACTTTATACGGATTGGATACTGAAGCTTTTCTCTATGTTGATGATATAATAGTTTTCGGATGTAGTTTAAAACATCACAATGCAAATTTAACAAAGGTTCTTGAAAGGTCAACAAAGTACAATTTGAAACTTAATGCGAATATATGCTGCTTTTTGAAACCTGAAACCATTCATTTAATAACGTCGAATGGTATTAAACCGGATCCAGGAAAGTTTGAAGCGATAAAAAGGTACCCAATACCAAAAAATGCAGACCAGGTGAGAAGATTCGTAGACGGTTTATTGCGAATTTTGCTGATATGGCAAACTTTTTGAATGAATTACTGAAAAAAGGGCAAAGTTTGAATGGACAGAGTAACGTCAATCTGTTTTGTAATTATTGAAACAGAAATTGATAAGTCCACCTGTTTTACAATACCCAATTTTTGATAAACCTTTTATTTTGACGACCGATGAGTCTGATTTCGCTTTGGGAGCTATATTATCACAAGGAGAAATTGGTGAGGAAAAGTCAAACCAGTAATAGAAAAGGAATTGCTCGTAATATATTGGGATATAAAATTTTTTTAGACCATAATTGTATGGTAGAAAATTTATTGTTATAACTGACCTATCGTGATGTCGTTTACAATTTCAAAAAAACAAAAGATTAAGGTGTGATTGGCCGGCGTTTTAAATGCCACTGGCTCTTTTCTTAAGCCGGCACTATAGAAGCGCCAAAAGCAAAGCACTTAGATAGTGCTAGAGTTTTTAAGTCTTGAAATAAGAACAAAGCCAATTGCTCGGCTGAATGTCAGTTCTTAATTGTTATTTATTTACAATTTAATTCTACTTATAAACTTAACTAACGGTACTTAAAGCTATAACACTGTGGAACAAATTCAGGTTAGCAAAAGTTAGGTCGATTCTGAGAGTGAGGGGTGAAAATAGAGGCTAAATTAGAAGACCCGTATCGCGGCGTTTGTTTATGTTAGTTCGAATTTTTTTTAATCGACCTTCGAACTTTGCAGTCAAATGCCGATTTTCAGCATATTGTTTATATGGTTTTTTGGCTATAACTCGTCGACTAATTGATATTTTTTCAATCTGTAAAAGCCAAATTATTGCTAGAGACCTGTGCAACAATTAAGATTTTTTAAAATTTTGATTTAAAAAATTTTTGTGGTGCTTATGAAGCAAAATATTGGAAAAATTATTTTTTTTTCATGCTTTTTGAAAATATTTTCCACAAAACTAAGTCTTTTTGCTTTCTGTTTGATCTATAATATGCTTCTCAGTTTCTTCAATAAATTTCATTTGAAAAGAAAATGGTCTTAGTCGATAATTATCGTTAAAAATCCCAAAACCATTAAATAAATAGCGATTTAGGTAGAAGAAATTAAAAAGGGAAGTTCCAAGAATTAGGAATTAGTTAAACAACTTTTTTGTTTTCAACCACCGCACAGGTAGCGATTTTTTTTTTATTTCGTACAAGCGAACTAATTTCAAAAATGAAGATTCAGTTAAGACTCGAAACTCAGCCGAAGCTGATGTCTTTTAATTTTCGCTCGGTCGTGATAAAATTCGCTATTAATTTTTTTGGAACTTATTTCATTTTGTGAGTGATTTAAGTTAAGTGCATCGGTTTCATAAAAATAACAAAAAAAAAACATTGTATAATATATATTGTATTAAAAATGTCGGAACCAAAATGTAAAATGGACCATTTTGGTAATGTTTGTGGACGTTTCATAGCAAGCAATGAAAAATGTGGCAATGCGAGTGATTTTCTTTTGGAAGCCTATAAACAATATTTCTCGCAAGAGTTTATCACTGACGTAAACTATGCCCCTAGAAAAGTTTGCTTTAATTGCTATTCAACTCTCATGCAATGGAAAAGTGAAAAGAAGAAGGCTATTAGAGGTTGTGATTTCTCGATATATTAAACTTCTCGAGAATTCGAGAAACCCAAATCGCTTGTCTCGAGAAATTCTGATATTTAAAAAAAAAATTAGATAGACCAATGAAAAAACGAAGAAATAGGTTATATTTAATACAAGTATTCTTAACTATATATATTTATTAAAACAATATTTATTTTTACCAAAAAAGAAAACTAAATTCATTATATTTTATTTCAAATTCTTATATATGCATTACATTTTTGTAATTTTAATGTAAAAATAAATAAAAATAATTCAAAAAATATTAATGCTATAATATGCAATATATAATATTTAATAAAAGTTAACTTTAGCTATATTTATTTATTAAAATAATATTTATTTTTAACAAAAAAAAACGAAATTCATTATATAAACAAAACGAAACTCTTTAATATTTATTTTTAACAAAAAAAGAAAACGAAATCCATTATATAAAATGATTCTTCAAAAAGCAGAGACTATCAATAGATCTATCTGACAAATTTGTTCTTTTCTTCGAAACAAAATTTCCCGCGATTGAGAAATTCCTTTCGTTTTGTGTTGAAGTTGGTTTTATTGTTAGTAATGCTGCTTGAAGCAACGATAAGTTTGGAGTAAGTTTGCCATTGACAGAAAATATATTAATTTCACTCGACAATGTTTTAAAGTCTGTATCTGAGATCTGAGAACTCTTGTTGCTTTCACGAATGAAATTTTCCAGCTGCTTTTTCAGAATTTCTTCATTAGTAATGTACGTATCCTGCTGGTTCGTATCATTCGGTTTGAATTCTGAATCTTCAATTTCCATTATTTCTGCATGCTCTGCCAAATTTTCATTAACACGTGATTCATGAAGTGGTGCAGGGAAAAGCCTTACCATCAAGTTTTTAGCTGATTTGATTTCATTTTTGCTGGTCATACTGAAAAATTCATCTTCCACATTTTCCAGAGAGGACAGATCCTGTAAAAATTTCAAAAGAGACACTAATGATTTATCCCGTCAATTTCCTATACGATCTTTTAATTCATCTTTTAACCTTAAAGCTAAAACGGAATGATTTTTTTCTAGTGCTTGAAAAAGAAATTTTAGGACTCCTTCCGCTGTCAATAGGATAGTATCATTACGACTTAATGCCTCTATTGCTATTTGGACAGGTTTCAAAACATTCAAAATATTTCTGGCGTTAATAATATCATCATTGATCAAAAGATAATCCATATTAAGATCTTCTAAGGCTTTTTTTATAGGATCAATTATACGAAGAAATCGTTCTACCATTGACTCTAAGGTATTCCACCTAGTCTTACAATCCAATAAGAGGGCTAGCTCCTTTTGCTCTGCGGCTTTTAAGTGATTTTGTAAAACACTATTTCTCACCGGTTATTTCCTGAAAAGTTTAACCACTTTTCGAATCTTCTGAATAGTGTCACGTATATTTATATGGGGATTGATTATATTAATTAATATCAACCCATTTGGAGAAATTGAATCTATCTGATTATCTTCTATACCCAAAAAATTATCTTCCTGTTCATCTTTGTTTGAGGTACAATTGGAATTTTCGTCATCGCTGGTCCCATTATTTGTTGTTTTAGATGCATATAAAACCGACATAATCGCCAAATGTATAGCGTGATTGTAGCACATTTGTAGATGAGCAGGTGATAATTTTCCATATTTCGCCATAACGCTCGCACCATCTGATGTAGTGGCTACAATATCTTTGGAAAAACAGATACCAAACGATTCCAATTTTGAATTCACCATTTCTATAATTTTTTCAGCAGGGCAGCTTCCTGTTATTGGGATTAATCCTAAATTAATTGAATCCAAAGCTCCAAAGTATAGGTGGACGTTCATGTATCGTCGGTTTTTAAAGCTGGTCCATTCATCAATGGACAAACTAAATTTCATATTCTGTTCTTTCAGCGTTTTAATTTTGAGAACTAGTTTGTCTTTCACTAAGCAATAATACTTATACACCAAATTCTTGACATCTGACGGCTGCTGTGGTACAGAAAATCCCTGTTTTTTTAATACTTTTACGAATGAACTCGCTTTTAGTTATTCCCAAAATACTGAAACCATCTTTGGCTGCTTATTTAGCCACAATTTCTTCCAATGTTTCAAAATCATTATTTGCATTGGTGATAGTCACAAATTTTTCCAGCGTTGAATTTGATTTTGAAGTGCCTGCAGCTGTATAGTCATCTTTAGCAATCTTCTTCATGCTATGATGACCAGTTAAATGGCGATGAAGTCCAGTCGTTTGCGATGCTTTGCATGATATGGATTTTTTACACAAATTGCAAATAGCTGTATCCTTATCACCGTTTTTTTTTTTAAATGTTTCCAACAATTTTCGTAACGTTTATGTATTATTAAATTATGTCTTAGTTAAAAAATAGTCCGTAAAATATTATATTCTAAATGTACTTACGTTTGATTAATTAACAGCTTAACAAAATATAAATATAATCTCAACTCACTTTTAAAAGAAATAAATGTTAATTGCACTTTAATTTTTAAACTTACAATATGTATGAATATGATATGAATGAGTAACCAAAAATGACTGAACAACCTACCAAAAATGCATAAAGTTTTTACAATACAACAAGCCTACTTCCTAGAATTTTTTTTTATAAATAAATATTTACCATTTAACGATATAATAACTACTACACCATATCAATTTAGAAAAAAATATTTCATAAAAAACTGTAGTTCCATAATTTTGAATTCAGTCTGCTTAGATTTAAAAATATTCTTATAATTTTTTATTTCTCGAGAAAATAAATTGAAATTCTCGAGAATCGAGATATTGTAAACAGTTGAGAATTCTCGAGAAATCGAGAATTGAGAATTCTCGATCACAACCTCTAAAGGCTATGCCTTTTGGTATACCAATGATGTGGTTAGACAACAGCCCGCATCAAGAAGAAAATTGCTATGGATGTATCAACTACCATAAAACTTTGAATAGAAGGAAAGCAAAGAATAAAACTTATGTAGCAGTGCCAAGTGTCCAATTACCATTACCGCACTCAGAATTCGTTCCAGTACCAACATACCGAAGTATTGATCTTCAAACAGATATCAGTACTACAACCGCCGCTGCTACATCCATGGATTTCTTCTCAGAATACGACCCTGGTGAATGCACATCCTATGAAACATCAATGGACCCAATCCTAATCACACAAAACCAATTGGATGGCATTGTTGTAAATTTGTGTTTGACTCAGAAAAAATCAGAACTACTGGCTTCATTTTTGAAAGGAAATAATTTGCTGGTGAAAGGTACCAAAGTAACAGCATATCGAAAACGCCAAATAGAGTTAGAAAAGTTCTTCAATGTGAATGATGCAAAAAATTTCACTTATTGCAACGATATTGAAAAGTTAATGGAGACGATAGGGTTAACCTATAAAAAAGATGATTGGCGTTTATTCATTGATAGTTCACTAATCAGCTCAAGAGTTGTGCTTTTGCACAAGACAAATAGAATGCCTTCTGTTCCGATTGCGTATAGCACTGATACTAGTGAAAATTTCGATAATTTGAAACAAATTCTGGAAGAAGTCAAATATAACGAACACCAGTGGCGCATTTGCTGCGACCGCAGAATAGTTTCATTCAATACAGGCTTAACAGCATCTGACCGTCCAAAATATCCGTGTTTTTTGTGAGATTAGGATTCACGATACGGAGAAGGTATTAAAGGAAGAAACCAGCACAAATAGCACGAAAGTCTTGTTCCTGAAATCTCCAGATGCAATACTCGCTGAAATTTGTTGGTGGTATAAAAACACCTTTGAAGAAGAGGAAGACGAGGAAAAAGAGGAAGAAGGGGAAGACAAAGGTGAAATTCCAGAATATCTGTTGGACGAAATTATCGACCTTTCTGATGATGATGGCGATGACCAAGATATTAGAGAGAGCAGTGATGTTGATCCACAGCCGCCTGCTAAACGGCAACTGGCCAAATCATTAATTTAATTTATTTAATTTTTTTACTTAAAACTTTTCATAACTAACATTTCAAAAATATATTTTTTTTTTCGATATTTTTATAATTTCTTTTGCAATGTTTCTTCAAAACCAACACTGAACAAAATTGGTACATAAAAAATGAGAAGTAAATTAATATTAAGCTGGTAAACGCAAGTTTTGTATTATGATTGTTTTCTTTTCAAATGAAATTTATTGAAGAAACTGGCAAGCATATTATAGATCAAACAGAAAGCAAAGAAAGTTTTGTGGAAAATATTTTCAAAAAGCATGAAAAAAAAATAATTTTTGCAACATTTTACTTCATAAGCACCACAAAAAATTTTTTCTAAATCAATTTTTTAAAAAATTTTAATTGTTGCACAGGTCTCTAGATTGAAAAAATATCAATTAGTCGACGAGTTATAGCCAAAAAAAACCATATAAACAATATGCTGAAAATCGGCATTTGACTGCAAAGTTCGAAGGTCGATTAAAAAAAAATTCGAACTAACATAAACAAACGCCGCGATACGGGTCTTCTAATTTAGCCTCTATTTTCACCCTTCACTCTCAGAATCGACCTAACTTTTGCTAACCTGAATTTGTTCCACAGTGTAATTATACCCTATACCACTATGTGGTTTGGGTATAATGACTTTGTGCTGCTGCTTGTAACTACCAAAAATATCTGACCTAGACCTATCTTTTATTATACCGATCAAATCAGAATCACTATCAGAATCACTATCGGATTCGATTTAACGATGTCCGTCCGTCCGTCCGTCCATCCGTCCGTCCGTCCGTCGGTCTGTGTGTCCATGTAAACCTTTTAATCAAACTGCAGGTCGCAAATATGAATATATTTTGATGAAATACTTAAGCTTTTATCGGCCATAGGCCATATCGCTATTTAAATTGGTGAGAATCGGTCCTTGTTCAGACCTAGCCCCCATACAAATGACCCCTATGAAATCGACATAAATTGCCATAAGATCCAAATGGTCATACAGATCTTACTCAAATTGGGTTTGTATGCGTTTATTACATCCATTAATGAGTAGTCAAAAATGATCCCTATGGGACAACTCTTAGTCATAGGCCCCATATAGAGCTATCAAAAACCAAAAATATTGCACTGATTCTTCTCAAATTTTGTTTGTATATATTTTTGCAAAATACAAGAGACTTTACCAAACATGATCAGGATCGGTTCATTTTTGGCCCTAGTCCCCATATAGATATAGCATCCGATATGAACTTTTTCATATCTGCAGCCAAAAAAATTAATGAAAATCCCACCCAAATTTGGTTTATGCTTATTTTCTATATCCAGTTAGTTGGGCCTAAGAGATAGGGTGTCTAAACGCATGGCATAGGGTATCGTATAGTCGGTCTAGACCGACTATAATTTTCTTACTTGTTTTTTTTACATATCTTAATCCTAATTACGTTCTAATTACAGCTTTTTTGTGTATAACACTTACATCTAAGCTCAGCAGCTGTTTTGATTTATTATATTTCAGCAGTGATGGTACATTGATAATGGTGATGGTACTTCACTACACCCTCACCCTTTAAAAGAAAAAATGAAAATGAAAAATGATTTTTGTATATTTAAAATACAAAAATCATTTTTGTAAAAATTTAGATAATTTTTATAAATTAATTTTACAAAGATACATATATATTTTTGTAACATGTTGTTATGATATTTTTTAGTTTTCCATTTATATCTAAAATAGAATTAACTCCCTATCTGTTTACTATTTTATATGGCCCATGATATGGTGCCTGATTTTTCTTTCTAATCATTTAAGTAGAACAAAATCTCCTACTACTAAATTTTGTGGATTAATGTTTCTATTACTTCTTATCCTACTATTTTTTGCTAAGACTAGGTATTCTTTTGTTTTTTGCAAGGAGAATTTTAATCTTTGTTTCAGCTCTTTTGCGTAATTTTCTATGTCATCAAATTGTTCTTCATTTCTTATAGAATCATTTGGTAGGTATTGTAATTTTCCTAATACCAATTCAAATGGTGTGTAACCTGTATCTACATGTGGGGTTCTATTATACGCGAATGTAAAATTGGGGATCCAAAAGTCCCATTTATTGTCTTTACAAAAATTTTGTAGAAATTCGTTGAGTACCCTATGATTTCGTTCTATTGAACATAATGTCTCATGATGGTATGGTGCACTGAAAACTTGTTTAATTTTCAATAAACCACATATTTCTGGCATCAATTTGTTTGTAAATTCTGTGCCCTTATCTGATTTTAAGATTTTAAAATTTCCGCACTTCAAGATAAATTGTTCTACCAATGTTTTTGCTACGGTTTCTGCTCTTTGGTTTCCATTGGATATGCTATTTCGTTAATTCGCATTTTATTGTTAAAATGTATCTGTTATAGTTTGATAATCTCAAAGGACCCACAGTATCAATTGATACTACTTCAAAACTGGTTCCTGGTGTATCCGTTAAAATGAATTTGTTTTGTGTGTTTATTTATTACATATTGCTTTATTAACTTGCTCATATTCTTCCATATATAGCGTTGTTTCAATTTTAGAGTCGTTTTTCTGACACCTAAATGTCCTCCATGTGTTAAATTGTGATATTCTTTAACTAGTTCTATGTGTTTTTCTTTGCAAAGTATTCTTTCTGGTTCATTATATAATAATATATTTAGTTTTGTTTTTCTTTTTAATTTTAAATTGTTGTTTAAATTCTTAAATTGTTCCATAGCCATGGAATTAAATATTTGGCTACTTTTGCTCAAAGCTAGCTCATTTATTCTTAAATTATGCATTTCCGATATCAGTTTCTCTGAGGTCAGCTTTCAGCTCGATGGATTATCGCTGTATCTTGCAATAATTTATTTATTTATATTTATTTGTAATATAAATTGAATTATTTTTAAAATTGTTGTTTATTAACTTCGTGTAAAGTTGACCTTTTTTATTGTTAAGTAAATTGAATTAATCCGGCTTGAGGTCACAAAATTTGTAATAAAATTAACCGTAAATTTGTCTAATTTTTATTACTAATTTTTATATTTTTTTATATGCCCAATATTTCGATCGAACTCTTCGACCATCATAAGGGGATCTATTATAAATTGTATAAAAAACAAATTATAAACACATATTAGGTACAAAAATAATAATTACAAAACATTTTAAAAAAACAACAAAAACTCCCAACATAAAATCACAATATTTGCATACATTTTAATATAACTAATAATCCGTGATTAAACTACTCATACGAGTTGTTTTCACCTCCTGTTTTGTTTTGATCTATATTTGTCTATTGTATGCCTATAAATTTGCGCGCATTTATCTGTGTCTGTTTTATAATTTAACCTCTTCTCTATTGGTATGTTCATTATGTGTAGCATCTCTGGAGTATATCTCTTTTTATAATTGTTCTCTTCTACTAATATGTCAATATTTTCGAAATTAGGTTTATGACCAGTCAGCGTACAGTGGGCTGCTAAAGCTGTTTTTTGTAAAATTGGTTTGTCAATAGCTTTTGATCTGATTTATGAGATGCCAATCTGGATTTCAGTTTCGTTTTAGTCGTGCCAACATATACCTTCGGGCAGATATTGGACTCGTCTCCATTACAACTAATTTTATAAACTAAGTTAGACTTATCACAATTTTTCATTTTGGATCTGGTTTTACTAAATAGTTTTTTAAGTGTATTGTCTGTCGTAAATGCTAATTCAAATTTTCCTTTATTATAAATATTTATTAGTATTCTTGAGTCTTTCCGATAAGCCTGGTATATACGTCATTGATTTACATATTTTCGGTGATTTTTCTATTATCGATTCTACATTTCTCTTTTTGTTTTTTGCGTATCTTATTAAATCGTTAATGGTTTTAAGAGGAAAGTCATTCTTCTTTAATATATTTCGTATTTTGTCCATGTTTCTTATATGAAATTCTTCGTCATTAATTTTTAATACGCTATTGATGAAACTAACAGCCGTGTTGATAATCGTTCTCCTTGGGTGTTTAGAGTAGAAACTAATCAATCTCCCTGAAGCCATTGGTTTTTGATACCAATCTACTTTTAAGCAGGTTTCCTTGTCTTAATATAATACACTCTAAATAGGGTAACATGTTCTCGTTTTCAATTTCCATAGTGAATTGAATTTGTCTGTTGAAGTCATTTAATGTTTTGAGGGTTTCGTTGATATTAGTTATTTTTACTATTGCAAATAAATCATCTACATATTTTGTGAATAATCTAGGTTTATGATCTAATTTTCCAAGCGTCACGTTAAGTAGTTCCTCCATAACTTTGTCTGCAATAACCGGAGATGCTGGAGATCCCATAGGCATTCCTTTATTTTGCTCGTAGATATTATCTCCGTATTTAAAATATCTATTTTCTTTTATACAAAACGTCAGCAGTTCCATAAATATATCCTTAGGTATTTTCGTAAATTTTTTCAATATATCCCATTTTCTTTCAATAGTCTTAAGTGCCAGATTTACACTAATACATGGGAAAAGGGATACAACGTCGAATGATATTAAACTTTCATCCTCTTTAATATAAGTATTGTTAATCCTGGTTTTAAAATCTTTTGCGTCTTTAACGTTATACTTCGAATTCTTAGTTAAATTTTTCCAAATGTCAATTAGGTATTTGCATAACTCATACGATGGTGAATTGATGGAAGAACAAATTGGTCTTAACGGTGTTCCAGTTTTGTGAATTTTAGGAAGGCCATATATTCTAGGTGCGGTGGCTATTTTAGTGGATAGTTTAATCCTTTTTGTCAAGTCTATGTGGTTCATATTAAATATTTTTTTAATCAGCGTATTGTTTTTATTTTGTAGAATTGATGTGGTATCCTTTTTCAGTCTTCTGTATGTGCACTAGGGTGGCCCTTCATTATATGGAAAAAAAAGTGTTGAAACCTGGGTCGCACCCCCTAGAAATATGCGAATAGCAAAAAAACTGAAAAATTCAAAGTTTTGAGCCAATCAAAAAACATTTAGAGGTGTGTCAACGCGATTAAAAATTTCAAGTGTGTTTTATATGGGGAAATATGACTTTCTTTCTGATTTTACGAAAATTTCGTTCTATAGTTTAATTTTACCGACAAATTGTTATATAATTCGGGATCAGTGTTAAATTATCTTTCTAGAAAGCAATACAACTTTAAAATCGAAAAAAAAACTCGCCAAGAAATAGCAAATGCCCCAGACCATTTTTGTGCCAAAAAAAAAACTAGGTCATGAAATTTTATAGCATTTTTTCAACTTTAAGAAATTAATTAAAGCCAACATTTGGTTTTAGTCTCTATACCTGTAAGTAATTATATATGAAGTATTGTTTTATTACCACCTTGCTAACCTATTAAGCATTGAGACCGAAAATGGAAAATTTTTTTGATAAAATTTCGAAATTCCTTTTTCAAGTTTTGAAAAATTTTCTGAAACAAAATTTTAAAAAATTGATCCAGCTCTTTAAGGTCTTGTTAAATGCATAGTAGAGATTAACTGTGTGAGTTTTTAGAATTTTTTTGACAAGTATTTTATTTTTGCGGATTTCGAAAAAAATGGGATTTTTGTAAATTATTCTGTAAATATACTATTTCTAAATACTTTGTATCAAAAATTCATCACTTTTCTACTTTAAAATGTTATATTTTGGTGGTAATAAAACAATACTTCATATCTGAGTACCTACAGGTATAGAGACTAAAACCAAATGTTGGCTTTAATTAATTTCGTAAAGTTGAAAAAAATGACATCAAATTTCAAGACCTAGTTTTTTTTTGGCACAAAAGTGGTCTGGGGCATTTGCTATTTCTTGGCGAGTTTTATTCGATTTTGAAGTTTTATAGCTTTTTGGAAAGATAATTTAATACTGATCCCGAATTATATAACAGTTTGTCGGAAAAATTAAACTATAGAACGAATTTTTCGTAAAATCTGAAAGAAAGTCATATTTTCCCCATATAAAACACACTTGAAATTTTTAATCGCGTCGAGGTTCGACTGACAGTTTGAACACTTTTTTGTTCTCTACTCTCTATAGTTTGTTTGCATTCTTCACCATCAGCAATGCACTTAACCAATTGGAATGTTTATGTGTTTGGTAATGGAAATTTAGGTCCAAGTGAGAGTAGCCACTGTATATTTGTTGGGATATCTATATCGGTTTTGTTTATGAACCATTCTTTGTTATGTTTTATGTTTATTTCCCGGTTATATTGTTCTTTTAATTTTTACAATTTTCTGATATGAATCGTTTTGTTTTTGTTTCTAAGGTTTTCATAAATAATGTTTTCACTTCGTAGCAATAGGGTTTTGTCCTGATTGTCTAATAATTTTTCTATATCTGCTTTTGTTATATTTGTTATTGCAGACATAGTTATGGAGGAACTACTTAACATGACGCTTGAAAATTAGATCATAAACATAGAATATTCACAAAATATGTTGATGATTTATTTGCAATAGTAAAAATAACTAATATCAAAGAAACTCTCAAAACATTAAATGACTTCAACAGATAAATTCAATTCACTATGGAAATTGAAAAAGAGAACATGTTACCCTATTTAGTGTGTGTTCACACATAAAAGTTTTCTTGCTGAAAGTCTTGAGTTAATAGGTGAGACGGGAGAGAAGAATGGCAGGTGCTACATACTTTCATATACTCTGAAATTCTCTTCTGTTTCTTGCTTCGTAATTTTCAATGTGAAGTTATTTTACGTTTTTTTTCATTTTTATGTTCGTTTGCGTTAAGAAAGACAATAATTTGAAATAAAGTTAATTTTATTGGAATAAAATTATAAAATAAATAGATAAAGTGATAAAGTAAACATGAACAAATCTTGAATTTAATTACAAAAATTTCAGAGTGTAGACACAGATGAAAGTTTAAAAGAGAATTTCAAACAATTTCAGAAAGAAAAATTTCATGTGTAAACCTGGACTTTGATTGTATTATATTAAGACAAGGAAACCTGCTTAAAGTAGATTGGGATCAGAAACCAATGGCTTCAGGGAAATTGATTAGTTTTTACTCTAAACACCCAAGGAGAACGATTATCAACACGGCTGTAAGTTTCATCAATAGAATATTAAAAATTAGTGACGTAGAATTTCATATAAGAACCATGGACAAAATACGAAATATATTAAAGAAGAATGACTTTCCTGTTAAAAATATTAACGATTTAATAAGATACGCAAAAAACAAAAAGAAAAATGTAGAATCGATAATAGCAAAATTATCGAAAATATATAAATCAATGACGTATATACCAGGCTTATCGGAAAAGCTCAAGAATACTAATATTTATAACTAGTTGATTGTGTGGCGCCTAGGCGCCCGTTTAAATATTATGAATAAAACAAACAGTTTAAATTTAAATACACGAAAAATTTATAATAAATTAAATTTCATTTAATATAGTAGTAAATTGAAAATCATATTGTTACATATGTACATGTGAAAAAAGATTGTGTTTGTAGAAATTGGATACATAAGTATCAAAACAGATAAGAAATATTTGGCAAAAAAGTTTTTCAATTTAGAATCTCTTAAAAAACTATATTTCGTGTGAAATATCGTTGGTCTTGTAATAGTTTTCCTTGTTGTGGGTTCGATTGAATACGTATCTTAACTTGGCTTGCAACTTTTGATCGTAACAACGCCACATACAGTTGGGGGTGTGAAAATACCGCGGTCCCCAAATTAATGCCAACGTAATCAAATGACTGGCGTTGAGCCTTGTTTATGGTAATTGCGTATGCAGGAATTGCTGGTACCTGGCGGCGTTTTAATATGAAAGGTAATGTGGTGTCGGTTGTGGCGAGATCAATCCTAGGAATTAGAACCATATCATTTTGGTCAGCGTTACAGAATCAGTCAGTCAGTGAGTCAGGGATCGGCGTAAATATATTTAAGATATTACCCGGCCTTCACACGTTAAATTTTTGGCTTTCAGGTTGTAATGCACTCATACTTTTTTACTCTTTTTTACTAAACAATCATACGTTTCAATTCTCTCTTTCAATTTTTCAATGGGACAGTTGCTTAACAATTTTTGACTATTGTATGTGTGATCAATTTGACTTGAACGTGGGAGGCCGGGTAAAGTGAGGAGATTGGAGATTCCCAAAATTATTTAAATTTAATACAATGCAGTGCGCTTATAAGGAACCCTGCTTGTAATAAATTTTTGTTTATAGCGAAGAATTTCTTCGGTCACAAGAGTTTTAATCACATTTTTCATACAAATTGCTTCTCTTATAAAGAACAGTGATTATATCAAACTTTTGACTTTAACAAACAATTTTTTTTTTCCATTTCAGAAATTTCCTATATTATATATATTTTAAAAAAATTAATTTTAATTTAATTTTATTTTATTTTAATTTAATTTTAATACAAATCAAAAACTTCGATTTTCAAATGAAGTTTTGTAAAAGGTCCTTTTATGTATATTTTCGCAAAAGTTTGTCAGTAGCCAACCTTTGCTTTGTACTTTCCGCTTCTATACATAAGGAGTTTTTAATATTATATGATTTAAAAAAAATATTTTATTTTGATAGAAACTCGGTGATTTTAGTCTTATTAAGGCGAACTGTTAATATTTATCTTTTTAATAATTTAATTTATGTTTTATAACTTTTTAAAAAGCATCAAAATAAGGTTTTAAAGTTAAAAAAAGGTTTTAAAAGTTAAAAGGTTTTAAAAGTTAAAAAAAGTCGTATTTTCATATTATTTTTTGAAGATATGAATAATGTTGGATTATTTATTTCATATGTACGTTATTGCATAACATTTGAGCAATCTTTGAAAAAATTTTCAATTAAAAATTTTAATAAATAAGTCCGTGACAGGGATCTCCGGAGGCGTTGTTGTTTTGCGGTGAACATCATAACTCGTTACCGGATCATGTGAAATAAAAAATCGAAATGAGTTTCAAAGGTGAAATGTTTCCTGAGGTAGTGACGAAGAGTTTTTTAAATTTTTTTTTGCAGCATTTTGAAGTGAAAAACGATTTTTGCTATACAATTTCGGGAATTTGTTGTTAAAAAATGGGGAAGAAAATGGAATTAGAAAAACTATTCGTGGTTACCTGGTGATTTATGTATAGATATAGCGTCTAAAGTTTCAAAAGAATCGGTAAAGTAGATTTTGAGTTATGATGTTCACGGACTTCGAACATTTAAAGTTTTCTGAAAACTGATTTATATACTATATACCGTATGAGGCCGGTCGCTGGAAACGCTGTTTCTTCTTAAGTTTTGCTCTGATTTCCTTAAAATTTTGACACAACACTCTCGACATGTTGTGCATTCAGGAAGAGAAATGCAAAAAAAGGTTTTTAAACCTACCACCCCTTAAGGAAGTGCAAACTTCAATACACTTAAACAAAAGAGAAAAAATATTTCATATTTCATCATATATGTAAACTGAAAAAAGAGAACTACATTTTTTGCAAAGTTATCTATAAATCTAAAAAATAAGTGCGTATTAGTTTTACTTAAAAAAAACTTATTATTCCAAATCGCCTTTAATTCTTCCATGATAATTTCAATAAATTATTCAAATTAAAATCTTAAATATACCTATTTACGTAATTTATGTTTATCTAAATTTTTTGAAAGCAAATTATGCAAAAATTAATATTATGAGTGAAAAAAAATTATTTTCCCACCTCTCTTCTGAAATTACAATGTAATTTAATTATGCAAAGTTACAATAATTTAAATTTTAAACTTAATATTGCACTATTTCTTCAAGGGCTTTTCAATACAGAGCTATAAACGAAATCATACGTTGGACAACAACAAAATCCACATTGAAATTCTCTTTTTTCTTAAATATTTATCAAAAAATCCTACTCTTTGGTAAGTGCTGGCCATTAGAGAACCTGAGCGAAAGCACTCATAACAATAAAAAACAATTTTGAGATGAAAAACAAAACAGACAAACGGAAAAGTTTAGTTCGATAAAAGAAGTATGTATGCATATCGGACGACGTTAAATGAGAAAAAATAAAAATGTTTAAAATTTCATTCATTACTTTTTTGTAGAATTTTTTTATTGACCAACAAAGGGAATTTAAAGAAGAATTTGTATAGATATTAGTTTTTTTATGCATTTTTTGCGTTCAAATTATTCCTTATGTAACACGAAATCTGCATATGTAGTGCTATTGTCGTTAGCAGTGCTGCCAATTTTGGCAACTTATTCTAATTTCGACGGTTTTTCAATTTGTTAAAATGATGATTGAAGATTTTAAATTTTCAGTAGTATAAAAATTACGATTTCAAGGGTTAACAATTAATGGGTTGTTTAGTGTAAATGTAAATTACAAAATATGTATAGATTTAATTTTGGGTCAAGGCGTTTCAAAACGGAAATACCTTGAATAGCATCTCCATTTAAGATTTAAGTTTTAATTACGGCGATACTTTAAACCTATATTATATGTTTCAGCTATAGATACATATCAATAAAATTATTTAGTTGATTGCTGTGTTAAATTTTTTTCGTTGAAATTTCATTACTAATACATTTTTACATATAGAAATAACCAATGCTGTAAAAATATTCGTAATATGAATGATATAAACAAATTTGATTGTTTCCTTTTGTAGTATTTTTTCGAATTTTATAAGCGGTAAAATTTTCTTGGCAATTTCTTGTTTTAAAAATGACGATTTTGGCGATTTAGTTTCAAAAATTGTCGATTTTCAGAAGCTTTTATTAGCAGCACTGGTCGGTAACAAAGAAGAGAGAAAATGGTGTGTGGGTTTATATCAAATGAGAAAGATTAAATTTTGTTTGTGTATTTCTCATAGCTTTGTATGGAGTGCTATGTGTGTGTATTATTTCAGCGTTACAGAATCAGTCAGTCAGTCAGTGAGTCAGGGATCAGCGTAAATATATTTAAGATAAAGAAAAATTTTAAAAGCATTTAAGACAGACAGTACACTTAAAAAACCATTTGGTAAAACCAAATCCAAATTGGAAAATTGTGATAAGTCTAACTTAGTTTAAAAAATTAGTTCTAATGGACCCGAGTCCAATATATGCCCGAAGGTATATGTTGGCACAACTAAAACGAAACTGAAATCCAGACTGGTATCTCATAAATCAAATCAAAAAGCAGTTGACAAACCAATTTTTAAAAAAAAACAGCTTTAGCAGCCCACTGTACGCTGCCTGGTCATAAACCTAATTTCGAAAATATTGACATACATATTAGTAGAAGAGAACAATTATAAAAAGAGATATACTCTAGAGATGCTACACATAATGAATATAGCAATAGAGAAGAGGTTAAATTATAAAACAGACACAGAAAGATGGGCGCAAATTTATAGGCATACAATAGACATATATAGATCAAAACAAAACAGTAGGTTACAACAACTCGAATGACTAGTTTAATAGTTTTCTGTTTGAATTTTTCCTTGTGGAAAAAATAAAAACACAATTTTTTATTTTATTATTTAAAAGGATTATTTTTTCAAGGATTTTATTAATTTTAACAGGATTAAAATAACTTTTAATACACTTTTATTTTATTATTAAAATAATTCTTTATACACTTTTATTAATATATATTTTATATTAAAGAAAAAAAAAACCAGCAACAACATTAGAACAAGACTGAAACAAGACTGACTTCCCATTTTCTCCGCTCTGTCTTTATATTGATCAGTTGATGTTGATCATATCGATCAACATCGCTGATCTAGCAAATTGACAAAATGTACCCAAGCTTGTATGTTGCAACATTGTATTTTGTTGATACATTGCTTCCTCATTAAATTACAAAGAAATGCTTTGTGTGTCAGCGTACAATACTGATCGTATTGATCAATATTGCTTGGCTTGACAAAATCAATACAATGTACCAATTTTACATATTGCAACATTTTATAACTGTTTGGTACATTGCTTCCGTATTCGAAGCAATTATAATTGCTCTTTATTGTGTCAGCGTACATTGTCAAACTTTACAAACAATCAAAATTATATGGAATTTATGTGTGCCAATGTACCCTGATACAATTTCATTAATATGGGAATTTTTATGTACTTGACATAATTACTGAAAATGCATGAAACTTATAAATAAATAATTTTGTTTATGTTGCTTAAATTTAAGTGTGGGAATTCTTGTATATTGGTAAAAAAGAAATAAGTATGTCGATATACATACATTGGTTTAAAAATTATGCTTACATGCTAATATATGTATAGGTTTTAAAGATTGTGACACATAACACCCCCAACTTTAGTGGATTATTTATATTGGTTTCGTTAGTCAACTGTAAATTTGGAATATATGTTTGTTTATTTTTAAAGAAATATGTGAATATAATTAATATACAGATTATTAGAATAAATGAAGTATTTATACTGAAGTTAATTATTTTGGAATTTTCTTTTATTTTTGTTATAAGATTTGGCAAGACAAATTTGTCGTACAATTTTATTTTTATATTTCTAAAAGTTTTATTTGATACGCTTATTTCGCAATTTTCGAATTTTATTAAAAAATTTCCATTAATCTTTAATTTAACTTTATTACACCTATGGGATATGGTGTCATTAAAATTTTTGGAAACCAATATTCCCGGAATGATTGTAGTTATTTCTTGTTTAGTAAATGTTTGCATTTTACAATGGGGTTCCTTAAAATTCAATATATCATTTAAACATTTATCATGAATTTTTATCAAATTTCTCTTTAAATTATCTTTAACATATGTATTATAAATATTTTTTTCTAGATCTAAGAGTACATTATAATGATTAAGATCTGTGGATTTGTAATTTTTATTAGGAAGAGGTTCAAATGTTACGACTGATAATGGTTCTTCCGAAAGTTAACAGTATTATGATAATATTATTTTCGTGGAATGCTATAGCTACTTTAATGTTTGTGTAACTGGTAAAGTCTGTAATTAAGTCTAGTTCTGTTTGGGTTAGTATATCTGTAGGGATGATTCCTAATTTGCCAAAAAAAAAAATAATCTGCCCGATGTCATCTATGTGATGGCGTAGGAGTGATATGAAATTGTTAATTTGGTATATATGTTTTATTTCGTCTTCTAATGTTGAGTTTCTGTTTCCCATACTATTTTTGAATTTATTCAAGTATTTTCCTATAACGTTCTGTTGATAGTTTACGTGATCGGTAATATTCTGAATTTGGGAATTCATGAAATTGTTCACGTAAGTTAAATTATTCATTCTATTCGTTAAGGTTTTGTCATTCGTATATAGTAGTTTCAGAGTCCTTTCTATTTGTTCCTCATCATCACTGTCCATGGTCCCTGTTACTATTTTTAAACCGTTTCCTATAATGTTTATGAGACCTTGTTTCTTTCTAAAGCGTGGGTTAAGATTTTCTATTTTTGTTTTTAGTAGTATAAAATTTTTATTAATTGTGTCCAGAAAAGTTTTTGATTCAGTAGTTGAGGTTTTTAGTATGTCAATGTTATTCTTGATTACTTTAATTGTTTGTTCATAGTATTATGGAGTCGTTCGTTATCCGCGTTTGAGGTGTGATTACTATTCGATGTGAAATGTATATTAATGTTTTCTTTTCTTAGATACTCTTGCATCGGTATGGCTTTGTATCCCAATTCGTTGTCAACTACAATTTTTTCTATTTTCCCGAATGTATTAACAAAATGAATCAAAATGGCTTTAAATTCAACCCAAGTTCTTCCGTTAATCTTATGTGCCATGGCAAATTTTGTGAATTTATCAATTATGGTTAGGAAAATCTGTTTTCCAAATGAATAAAATACATCTAGATGTAATATTTCCCTAGGTTTTGAGGGTGTTTCTGTAACTTTATAGGGTAATTTAGGAGGTCTTCTGTCATATTTTTCTAATGCGCAAATTTCGCAGTTGTTTATAAATTGCGTTATTCTCAACTTCATTTTAGGATTATAAATTTTGGTCTTTAATTCTTCAAATACAGATTGAATGCCTCTGTGGTTTTTACTTAGATGTTCCCTTTCAATTATCCTTGCTAGTTCAAGTTCATCCTCCATATCATCCAATTTTTTAGAACATCTTATGACCTTGAATTCCTTATTATCCGAAAAGAATTCCCTATAGGTATTTCGGAATGTGTCATAGAATTCGTCTCTTATGAGGACGGCATTTATTTGGGTCGGGTGAAAATGGTTTTTTAAAACCATAATTGCGTATTCTTTATCCAATTCCTTAATTGCTACCATATTCCTATTATTTCTAAAAACTTTCTCATTCTTAATTTGCGCCGATTCAGAAATGATTTCCTTTATGATAATTTGATTTTTGAACATATATATGGGGGAATTACTTTCTTTTATATTGGGTTGCATGTTTTCCAGTGAATTGATGTCAGCAGATTCTTTTTCAATCCTCGACAATGCATCTGCATTGCTATTTTTTGTTCAATTTTTATATTTAATTTCGTAATCGAACTCAGACAATTTCAATCTCCACCGAACTAGTTTTGAATTCGGCTCTTTTATAGAGAAAAGCCAGGTCAAAGGCTTATGATCGGTCTCTATTAGAAACCTACGTCAGAAAAGATAGGGTCGGAAATATTTTGTAGCCCATACAACTGCTAGAAGTTCTTTCTCTATTGTGCTGTAGTTTATTTCGTGGTCGTTCAGTGTACGACTGGCATAACATATTGGGTGATTTTCTTGGGATAAAGTTGCACCAAGTGCAAAGTTGCTGGCATCTGTGGTAACCGTAAAGGTTTTATTAAAGTCCGGATATTGCAATATTGGGTCATTAGTATGAATTGTCTTGAGTTTATTAAAACTGTCTAAATATTTCTGGTCTGCTGTATTTATCTTAGCATCTTTTTTAAAAAAAATTGGTCATGGGTTTATGAATTTACGATAATATCCAGTTAAACCTAAAAATTGCTTAATTTGTTTCTGTGTTCTGGGTATAGGGAAATTGATAACGCATTCTATTTTCCCTGGATTGGGTTTTATTCCCTCCAATGTCACAATGTGTCCAAGAAACTCAGTTTCCTTCTTCAAAAATTCGGATTTGTCCAATTGAACCTTCTCGCTTCTCGCAATCTCTCGAATATTAGTTTAATGGAATTTATATGCTCTTGTAGTGATGTGGAAGATATTACAACATCGTCCAAATATACCAAACATATCTTTTTAATATAGTCCCCGAGAACATTGTTCATTAATCTTTGAAATGTCGCCGGAGCTGTTTTCAGTCCAAACGGCATTCTTAAAAATTCGTAGTATCCTCCTTCCTTTGTAATATATTCTTTATTTCCGTCTAGGAAATAGCATGGCAATTTATTTCTATTGTCTGGCTTTTCCTTTTAGTTTTGATTTTATCATGTCTGAAAAGAGCAATTCTGATAGTTCATCATATGTGCGCAAGTGTGGGTGTATTCTGTCGATAAGTGTGATGAATATCTGTAAGTCCCTAGTGTCGCCATAAAACTCTGGTAGGTTATTCAGATATTTTAAGGGATGTATAACCAGTCTATTAATTTGATTTTGAACTTGGTTTACCATTTTGTATGTGTGTATAAGAAATGTTTAAAAAAAAAAAATTTTTCTCTTCTATGGACAAAACTTTTTTTGAAATATAAATTATTTTCAATAAAATATTCAGATATCTATATTCAAACTATTTAATACAATAAAATTAAATAAAATATTATAAAGTATTTATACAATAAAAATTACTCGCCTTCCTCAAATTGAAGCAATATATTTTGTTGTTTCCGTTCTATACCCTGTTGAAGTTTCTGCTGTTGATGTTGCTGTTGATGTTGTCGTTTAATTGTTGCTTTAGTCGTTCTTCTCTGGCTTTTAGATGGTTGATTTTTGAGTGATGGTTACATTTATTTCAGGATATTTTATGGTTTTCCTCTGATGTTTTAGATTTTAAGTTTTTTTTTAATGTCTATAACGAACGTATATTTTACATATCATATATTCTGTTTGAATAATGTTCGATTAGTTTAGACGAATATTCAACTTCTAAGTTGAAACGAATGTTCATTTATTCAATTTCTTAGTTGAAATGAATGTTCACTGGACTTTAACTAATGTTCACTCATTCAACTTCATAGTTGAAATGAATGTTCACTTATCCAATTTCTTAACTCGACTTTACTCTTCACTTATCCAATTTCTTAACTGGATTTTAATGTTCACTTATCCAATTTCTTAACTGGACTTACACTTATTCAACTTCTTAGTTGAAACGAATGTTCACTTTACCGTGTTAATTCATGAAGCAAAAAAAGAATTTCCGAAAAAAAAAATTTTTTTTTAAAGGATACTTTTTCACGGTATCCTACCGACTGCGCCAGTTTTCTGGAAAAAATAAAAACACAATTTTTTATTTTATTATTTAAAGGGATTACTTTTTCAAGGATTTTATTAATTTTAACAGGATTAAAATAACTTTTAATACACTTTTATTTTATTATTAAAATAATTCTTTATACACTTTTATTAATATATATTTTATATTAAAGGAAAAAAATCCCAGCAACAACATTAGAACAAGACTGGCAGCTACCTTGACGTGGTGCGGGGGCTTGAGTTCACAATGATTCAAAGGGCTATGCTGATGGGCTCTACATAGTAGTAGTATCCTGGCGGGGTCACCCTTGTCAGACAGGCTTTTGATGAGTGAAGGACTAAAAACTGCCTCCCCCTAATCCAGGGTGTCATGCGTCACCGTGCCCATTGGATGAGTTTTGCAGTCAGGGGGTTACGTTAGACTGTATCTTAACGGCGCCTCTCCGAAACCAGGCCGAATCGGGGAGTAACTGTGGCCTTACCATGGTATGGGGCACTGCCATGGCGGACCATATGATTTCCCCTTTTAAAGAAGAAACTGATGGAGCATAATAATAATAAAAAATTTGAAAACATTAATATGCGTGGATTCTCCGCAACCGACCTAGCTGACCGAATGGAGCATGAGCTCTGTGATGATGGTCAGCGGGGCAATGCTGCTGCTAGCAGGAGCAAAAATCTATTGCCTCAGCGCAAGAAGCCGGCAACGGCGAAGAAAGCTGGTGACAACAATAGGTAACCAGTCAGAACTGGTGCAAAAGCACCAAACATGAACACCAAGATATTGATGTCGCCTACAAAAAGTGTAACCGCTACGTCGAAGATTGGGGCAATAGCTCCATCGAGGAATAGCGGGACACCAGGGGCAGCGACAAGCGATATGGTTGGTGCGACGACGTCGAAGGAGGCAACCCAAAGGGCAGAAGCTAAGCGGAACGACATACCGTCAACATCCGGCAATTTAGCGTGGCGACCGAAATTGGGTGTCAAAGCAACGGAAACTGCGGCTACTACTGCAAGAGTAAAGCAGAAACCTCGAGGGCATAAATCCCGCAAAGTCCCAAGGGTACCAGCACCAGGACAACCAGGAGCCTTCGACGACCCACTAAGAAAAGTCTCAGTGGGGCAGGCTGCAGATGGTACCTAAGGAACCTGGAGAAAGGTCTAGAACCGATGGAAGCAAGAAGAAAGGCCGACGAACACAAGGCCAAGCCAGAGGAAGCAGCCCAGGCACACCAACCAACGGACAAGCGCGGTAACAAGCAAATTTCACCACCGCAACTGGCAGAAGGCAAAAGGCCGAGGTTCGCAGATCAGTCAAGAAACCCCACAGCAAAGACGAACACAACAGCGAGCAAAAGCTACGCGAACGTCTCCAAGGCGGTTAAGATGGCAGTGCTATCAAAGGGATATCCTGAGGTTAACCTAACCACACAGGAGCTGACAGCACTAGAAGAGGCAATCCTGACAGATGTTGCAAAGGGATGGGACCACAAGCTAAAGTTTGAGGGCATCTATTTCCGACCGGGGTACATACTCGTGGACTGCAAGGATGTCCAAACAGCGAACTGGCTTAGGCAAACCGCCCCCCAACTTTCAGCATGGGATGGGGCACCGCTTATAGCATGCACTGGAGATGAGGTACCCAGAATGCATACAGTAACCATTTTCCTCCCCAGAAGCGCGGGCCAAAAAGCGGAGCAGATTATGGCTCTGGTAAGCGCGCAAAATGAAGGCATCAACACGCCTATTTGGAAGGTTATAAGAACCAAAGAAGAAGGCAGCGGCCAGCTGATGACAATAGGCATTGACGAACAATCGCTGGAAGCCATTAAGAATTCGGGCAATGCCATTAGCTACAGGTTTGGTGAGGTTCCGGTTCACGGAATAGCGAGGGGCAAAGAAAAAGAGAGCGGCCCAGCCCCCGCAGAAGCCAAAGAAGAGACGGAGCCGATAGCCGCGCAAAATTCGTTCATATCCGAACCAAAGGTAACTGAACCAATGGAGACGGAGTAGCCACCATCCATTGAGAGCGACATGGAGGGCATAGATCTTGGCCATCCTGATCCTGATGATCCAATAGATGATGAAGAGGAAGAGATGCTATTAAGCGACAACAGCTTGGGCACTAGCCCGAACAATAACTAGCATTATAGCTAGTAACATAATGCCAGATAAAAGATCACGTATCAAATTCGCCCAGGTTAACGTCCACCACGCAAAAGCTGCATCCGCAGTGATTGCTAGGACATTTTCTAAATTTAACCTGGGCATGGTATTGATCCAAGAACCCTGGCACTATAAAGGTGCAATCAGAGGATTGAGCTGCAGCAGTGGCAAGGTATTATGGGACAATAGACATGCGTCGCCCAGAGCATGTATTTTAATTAGTAAAGATATTAATTATATTTGTCTTACAGAATTTATGACGCGGGACTTGGTTCCTATCCAAGCTCTCATCGACATCGAAGGCAGCCAAAAGGTGATAGTGATAGCATCAGCATACTTTCCGGGCGAGGAAGCTTCACCACCGCCGGCAGAGGTACGGCAGCTGGTGGACTTCTGTACAGAGCAAAACCTACAGCTTATACTGGGATGCGATGCTAACGCACACAACACAGCATGGGGCAGCACTGATACAAATTATCGAGGTGAGTACTTATTAGAATACCTAGTAGCATCTAACCTAGAAATACTAAATGAGGGTAATAGACCTACATTCGTCACAAGAGTTAGAGAGGAGGTCCTAGACATCACAGTAGCCAGTCCAAGCTTAGCTAGGATTGCAAGAAATTGGAGAGTATCCGATGAAGTTTCATTATCCGATCATAGAATAATTGAATTTTCGCTAGAGGGCCTAAATACTGAGGCATCTTCCTATAGAAATTCTAGGAAAATGAATTGGGAGAAGTACAATGAAATCCTACACCACAACCTACAAGGCATAACATCGAGCAAACGCATACGAAATAAGTACGAGCTCAACGACAGTGTGACCCAACTAAATGGGGCTCTACTGGATGCCTACCATTGTAGCTGCCCCGATAAACCGAGGGGCAAGGAGAAGGACGCGGTTTGGTGGAACAATAATCTCTCTACACTCAGAACCGAAGTTCGCAGGCTCTGCAATGTGGCAAAGCGTAACGGGCAGTGGGAGCATTATAAAACCAAACTGACTGAGTATAATAAAGAAATTAGGAAAGCTAAACGCACTAGCTTTAGGAAGTTCTGTGAAAACATAGAATCGCTTCCAGAAACAGCAAGGCTATACACAAAGCCTTTGCGAAATGTGGGCGGTAGAAAGAGGATGGTAGTTACTCTAAGAACGGCCGAGACAGGGCGGAGCTGTTATTAAAGACACACTTTCCAGGAAGTGTGGCAGATGACAACGAGCGGTCGAGTAACGGACCAAGAAACCCTAGTCGGACAAGGCAAATAGCAGCAGAAATTTGCTCTAGGGAAAGACTAGAATGGGCTTTAGGTACCTTTCAACCCTTTAAATCCCCTGGAACGGATGGTATTTTTCCGGCCCTCTTACAAAAGAGCTTGAAGGAACTATTACCATTCATGTTTAATATCGGGCGTAGCAGCTTGGCCTTGGGGTGCATACCAAAGGCATGGAGGAAGGCAAGAGGGGTGTTCATACCCAAAGTGGGGAAACAGGACACCGCTCATCCAAAATCCTTCACACCGATAAGACTAACATCTTTTATGCTGAAAACACTTGAAAAGGCTGTAGACAACTATCTAAGATGTGGGATATTACAGCATATGCCTTTGCATCCAAACCAACATGCGTATAGAGCGGGCAGATCAACAGAGACCGGTCTCACTAGCCTGGTAAGAACTATTCAGAAATCAATAGATGAAAAGGAAATAGCCGTTTGTGCCTTCCTAGATATAGAAGGAGCCTTTGATAACACTTCACACGAAGTAATAGAAAGGGCATTAAACCAAAAAGGGGTAGACCCAGTGACATCAAAATGGATGGTAGAAGTGCTCTACATGAGATCAGTAGAAACAACAGCAGAGGGGGAGACCATATCCGTCAACACAACCAGAGGATGTCCACAGGGACATCGCCCTTGATGTGGAGTATGGTTATTGACGAATTACTAATGAAACTGTCGGAAGCAGGAATAGAATGCCAGGGCTACGCGGACGACATAGTCTTAATAGCAAAAGGCAAGTTCGAGGAAACCCTATGTGACATTGTACAAAGAGAGTTGAGGATTATATGTTAATGGTGCAGGGCAACAGGATTGAACATCAATCCAACGAAGACCACTATTGTACCATTTACCAGGAAAAGGAAACTTCCGAGATGGAGGGCAATACAAATTTTGGGAGAAGTCATTGAACCAAAAGCAGAAGTGAAGTATCTGGGGATAGTACTGGACAACAAGTTAACATGGAAGGCACATGTCGACCAAATCACTGAAAAAGCCAAGCGAGCTACAATGATTTGCAGAAGGGTAGCGGGTAAAAACTGGGGATGTAAACCCAGCATTTTACACTGGATGTACTCGATGATGGTCCGCCCAATAGTAACTTATGGAGCTATAGCATGGGCCAAAAGAACGGATCTGAAGTCGACTCAAAGGCAGCTAGGTAAGATTCAAAGATTAGAGTGCATTGGGATAACAGGTGCAATGAGGACGTGCCCAACGGCATCACTTGAAGAACTATTGGAACTAAGCTCACTACATATAGTGGTGCAGAAGAAAGCTTTGGCAACGGCAATCAGAATAAAGGGAGAGAAACCTATAACCAGGCTTTATGAAGGGCAATGGAACCGGATAAGCCAAGTTAATGATTACTCCCTCCTAGATTGCCCACGGACAGGGCTGAGAAGAAATACGATTTCAGGAAATACTTTACTACGGAACTTAGCAATAAGAGAGAATGGAGCGGTTTAAGTACAGCATATTCTCTAAGAGAAGATACAATCAAATGGTACACAGATAGGTCAAAAACCGAAAGTGGAACAGGGGCGGGAGTCTTCGGGCCTAGAACCAAATACTTCGAGCCAATGGGAATACATACGAGCATTTTCCAAGCAGAGATTTACGCCACCGAACAGGAAGTACAAAAGAAAGCACACAACCATACTATCAGACAGTCAAGCTGCTATTCGAGCACTAGGCTCCTATGAAGTAGACTCTAAGCTAGTATGGGACTGTCTGCAGAAGCTAAATGAGCTAGTGAAACATAACAAGGTTAGCCTTTGTTGGGTCCCGGGACACGTTGGGATTCAGGGCAATGAGCAAGCTGATGAACTTGCCAGAAGGGGAGCTTCCACAAAATTAATAGGGCCGGAACCATTTTGTGGAATAGGAAAAAGAGTATGGGAAGGAGTACTCAGGGAACATGAAAATTGTGTTAGAAGGGAATTTTTCTCGAGCCACTTGGGCTTAAGGCAATCCAAAATGTTGTTGGGTGGCTACAACAAGAAGAGATTTGGGTCGTGCATTGGATTGTCAAAGAACGGTCTGAGAATACTAACCGGGATTTAGCTGGTCACTGCAGGCTCAGGGAACATATGAGCAGGTTGGGAATTCTAGCAAACCCTATGTGCAGATTCTGTGATGAGGAAGCCGAATCACCAGGGCACATACTTGGGAACTGTGGAGCGCTAATGCACAAAAGGAAACAGCATCTGGGTTCCTTCCAGATACTAGGTAGCGACATAAAATTACTAGAACCAACAAAAATCCTCGGATTCCTGAGGGCTTCCGGGTTGGATAAGAGTTTATAGGGACAACCTATTAGCAGAGGGCAGTACAATAGATCACTTTGGTCGCAGTACTTCGAACACCTCTTTATACAATACAATACAATACAAAATAAGACTGACTTCCCATTTTCTCCGCTCTGTCTTTATATTGATCAGTTGATGTTGATCATATCGATCAACATCGCTGATCTAGCAAATTGACAAAATGTACCCAAGCTTGTATGTTGCAACATTGTATTTTGTTGATACATTGCTTCCTCATTAAATTACAAAGAAATGCTTTGTGTGTCAACGTACAATACTGATCGTATTGATCAATATTGCTTAGCTTGACAAAATCAATACAATGTACCAATTTTACATATTGCAAAATTGTATAACTGTTTGGTACATTGCTTTCGTATTCGAAGCAATTATAATTGTTCTTTATTGTGTCAGCGTACATTGTCACACTTTACAAACAATCAAAATTATATGGAATTTATGCGTGCCAATGTACCCTGATATAATTTCATTAATATGGGAATTTTTATGTACTTGACATAATTACTGAAAATGCATGAAACTTATAAATAAATAATTTTGTTTATGTTGCTTAAATTTAAGTGTGGGAATTCTTGTATATTGGTAAAAAAGAAATAAGTATGTCGATATACATACATTGGTTAAAAATTATGCTTACATGCTAATATATGTATAGGTTTTAAAGATTGTAACACATAACACCCCCAACGTTAGATTGAGGCTCCGACGAAAACAAAAGTATTTATATTATCTTTAGTGGATTATTTATATTGGTTTCGTTAGTCAACTGTAAATTTGGAATATATGTTTGTTTATTTTTAAAGAAATATATGAATATAATTAATATACAGATTATTAGAATAAATGAAGTATTTATACTGAAGTTAATTATTTTGGAATTTTTGTTTTGGTACAATGTTTGTTCAAGTGTTTTTCCGTATTCAGTTAGTCGGTTAGTCGGTTAGTGTTATGTTACTATCTTCTTTTATTTTTGTTATAAGATTTGGCAAGACAAATTTGTCGTACAATTTTATTTTTATATTTGTAAAAGTTTTATTTGATACGCTTATTTCGCAATTTTCGAATTTTATTAAAAAATTTCCATTAATCTTTAATTTAACTTTATTACACTTATGGGATACGGTGTCATTAAAATTTTTGAAAACCAATATTCCCGGAATGATTGTAGTTATTTCTTGTTTAGTAAATGTTTGCATTTTTCAATGGGCTTCCTTAAAATTCAATATATCATTTAAACATTTATCATGAATTTTTATCAAATATCTCTTTAAATTATCTTTAACATATGTATTATAAATATTTTTTTCTAGATCTAAGAGTACATTATAATGATTAAGATCTATGGATTTGTTATTTTTATTAGGAAGAGGTTCAAATGTTACGACTGATAATGGTTCTTCCGAAAGTTAACAGTATTATGATAATATTATTTTCGTGGAATGCTATAGCTACTTTAATGTTTGTGTAACTGGTAAAGTCTGTAATTAAGTCTAGTTCTGTTTGGGTTAGTATATCTGTAGGGATGATTCCTAATTTGCCAAAAAAAAATAATCTGTCCGATGTCGTCTATGTGATGGCGTAGGAGTGATATGTCATTGTTAATTTGGTATATATGTTTTATTTCGTCTTCTAAGGTTGAGTTTCTGTTTCCCATACTATTTTTGAATTTATTCAAGTATTTTCCTATAACGTTCTGTTGATAGTTTATGTGATCGGTAATATTCTGAATTTGCGAATTCATGAAATTTTTCACGTAAGTTAAATTATTCATTCTATTCGTTAGGGTTTTGTCATTCGTATATAGTAGTTTCAGAGTCCTTTCTATTTGTTCCTCATCATCACTGTCCATGGTCCCTGTTACTATTTTTAAACCTTTTTATACTGTTTATGAGACCGCGTTTCTTTCTAAAGTGTGGGTTAAGATTTTCTATATTTGTTTTTAGTAGTATAAAATTTTTATTAATTGTGTCCAGTAAAGTTTTTGATTCAGTAGTTGAGGTTTTTAGTATGTCAATGTTATTCTTGATTACTTTAATTGCTTGTTCATAGTATTATGGAGTCGTTCGTTATCCGCGTTTGAGGTGTGATTACTATTCGATGTGAAATGTATATTAATGTTTTCTTTTCTTAGATACTCTTGCATCGGTATGGCTTTGAATCCCAATTCGTTGTCAACTACAATTTTTTCTATTTTCCCGAATGTATTAACATATTGAATCAACTTGGATTTAAATTCAACCCAAGTTCTTCCGTTAATCTTATATGCCATGCTAAATTTTGTGAATTTATCAATTATGGTTAGGAAAAGCTGTTTTCCCAATGAATAAAGTAAATCTAGATATAATATTTCCCTAGGTTTTGAGGGTGTTTCTGTAACTTTATAGGGTAATTTAAGAGGTCTTCTGTCATATTTTTCCAATGCGCAAATTTCGCAGTTGTTTATAAATTGCGTTATTCTCAACTTCATTTTAGGATTATAAATTTTGGTCTTTAATTCTTCAAATACAGATTGAATGCCTCTGTGGTTTTTACTTAGATGTTTCCTTTCAATTATCCTTGCTAGTTCAAGTTCATCCTCCATATCATCCAATTTTTTAGAACATCTTATGACCTTGAATTCCTTATTATCCGAAAAGAATTCCCTATAGGAATTTCGGAATGTGTCATAGAATTCGTCTCTTATGAGGACGGCATTTATTTGGGTCGGGTGAAAATGGTTTTTTAAAACCATAATTGCGTATTCTTTATCCAATTCCTTAATTGCTACCATTTTCCTATTATTTCTAAAAACTTTCTCATTCTTAATTTGCGCCGATCCAGAAATGATTTCCTTTATGATAATTTGATTTTTGAACATATATATGGGGGAGTTACTTTATTTTATATTGGGTTGCATGTTTTTCAGTGAATTGATGTCAGCAGATTCTTTTTCAATCCTCGACAATGCATCTGCATTGCTATGTTTTGTTCCCTTTTTATATTTAATTTCGTAATCGAACTCAGACAATTTCAATCTCCATCGAACTAGTTTTGAATTCGGCTCTTTTATAGAGAAAGCCAGGTCAAAGGCTTATGATCGGTCTCTATTAGAAACTTACGTCCGAAAAGATAGGGTCGGAAATATTTTGTAGCCCATACAACTGCTAGAAGTTCTTTCTCTATTGTGCTGTAGTTTATTTCGTGGTCGTTCAGTGTACGACTGGCATAACAGATTGGGTGATTTTCTTGGGATAAAATTGCACCAAGTGCAAAGTTGCTGGCATCTGTGGTAACCGTAAAGGTTTTATTAAAGTCCGGATATTGCAATATTGGGTCATTAGTATGAATTGTCTTGAGTGTATTAAAACTGTCTAAATATTTCTGGTAGTGAAATATTGGCATCTGCCCAATTTTCCTAAAATCCCATCAATGTTTGGAATTGGAAACCTATCGTCGATCGTAACTTCGTTAAGCTTACGATAGTCAACCACAAGTCTCCATTTGTTTTTCCGCTTGCATCGGCCTTCTTCGGCACGATCTAAATGGGAGCGGAATAGGGTGAGTTACCATGTCTTATTATTTTACTGTCCAACATTTCCTGTATCTGAGACTCAACCTCTTGTTTATGTATGTAGGGATACCTGCATGACCTTGTAAATATCGGAATATTTGTTGCATTAGTGGTCCATCTTTTATTTCTCTGAAGAATACAATATTTTCGTCATTTACCATCTGCGTAATTGACTTCGTTGTTGGATCCTTACATTGCTCGTTGCAATAAATGGAATTATGATGTGGTACCAGTGCAAGGTCTTCTTTATCGTTAAAAAATATGGTATGTTATGACCATTTATCTCTATAGTATTATCTTTATAATTTATGCACGCGTTCAGAGGTCTGAGGATATCATTTCCTACTAATCCGTCATAATAGTCGTGAAATTTTAATATGTAAAATTCAAGTGTTCTGTCCTGTACTCTAAATTCTTCAAAAGCGGGTATCTTCACCTTCTCTTCTACTATTACCTGGTGTTGTAAGGTCTTAATATAAAGGGGTTTTGTTCTATGCACCCATTTTGGGTGGCAAATTCCTGGGTTCATAATGGAGTTCGTAGCCCCAGTGTCCACTTTTAATCTTATGTATCCTAATTTTGTTTTCACCCTTATATGTGGTAATTTCTGTCCGAGGCTGCATCCTGAAAATTTTCTGTTACTCCATTTGTGTTAACGTCCATGGTTCTATTTCCGGATTTTGTACTTGTTGGTTTTGGTAGGGTTGTGAAAGGTTTCGTTGGTTCTGAAATGGTTGCTGAAAATTTCTATTTTGTCTCTGAAATGGTTGTGAAAAATTTGCCTGTTGGTTCTGAAATGGTGGTTGAAAGTTTCTGTTTTCTCCGCGAAATGGTTGTGGAAGATTTCTTTGTTGGTTCTGAGAGGGTTGTGTATAATTTCTTTGTTGTGGAGAATTTCTCTGTCTGTCCTGGTGATTTGTTTGTTGTCTACTATGATTCTGTTGGGAATCGTAATAATTCCTAGTCTGTTGTCTATTCCCGTTTTGTCCTATTTTGGGTTTATCATTTCCCGTATATGCATATTCTGCCTGAACCAGAATATCCATGGCCTCTTCTAAATCTCTTGGATTCCTACAGAACAATATGGTCTTCATTGGTTCTGGTATCTTGCTCTTAAAAATGTTTAACGCAGTTTGCATATTGTTGGTTGCACTTTCTCTAGATGCGTCTATTTCTCCCAAAATAACTATTAATTTGCTATTTAACCTATGCAATCTGTTTTTAATGTCATTATAGAATTCCAGAGTGGTTGTCTTAAAAGTAGCACCCCTAAGTTCGTAAAATAGTTCATCGCAAGATCTTCTGTCTCTAAATTGTTTTGTAATATATTCTTTATTTCCGTCTAGGAAATATCATGGCAATTTATTTCTATAGTCTGTCTAGCTTTTCCTTTTAGTTTTGATTTTATCATGTCTGAAAAGAGCAATTGTGATAGTTCATCATATGTGCGCAAGTGTGGGTGTATTCTGTCGATAAGTGTGATGAATGTTTGTAAGTCCCTAGTGTCGCCATAAAACTCTGATAGGTTATTCAGATATTTTAACGGATGTATAACCAGTCTATTAATTTGGTTTTGAACTTGGTCTACTATTTTGTATGTGTGTATAAGAAATGTTCTAAAAAAAAAAATTTTCTCTTCTATGGACAAAACTTCTTTTGAAATATAAATTATTTTCCATAAAATATTCAGATATCTATATTCAAACTATTTAATAGAATAAAATTAAATAAAATATTATAAAGTATTTATACAATAAAAATTACTCGCCTTCCTCAAATTGAAGCAATATATTTTGTTGTTTCCGTTCTATACCCTGTTGAAGTTTCTGCTGTTGATGTTGTCGTTTAATTGTTGCTTTACTCGTTCTTCTCTGGCTTTTAGATGGTTGATTTTTGAGTGATGGTTACATTTATTTCAGGATATTTTATGGTTTTCCTCTGATGTTTTAGATTTTAAGTTTTTTTAATGTCTATAACGACCGTATATTTTACATATCAGATTATCAGTTTTCTGTTTGAATAGTGTTCGCTTAGTTTAGACGAATATTCAACTTCTTAGTTGAAACGAATGTTCATTTATTAAACTTCTTAGTTGAAATGAATGTTCACTGGACTTTAACTGATGTTCACTCATTCAACTTCCTAGTTGAAATGAATGTTCACTTATCCAATTTCTTAACTGGACTTTAATGTTCACTTATCCAATTTCTTAACTGGACTTACACTTATTCAACTTCTTAGTTGAAACGAATGTTCACTTTACCGTGTTAATTCATGAAGGAAAAAAAAGAATTTCCGAAAAAAAAATTTTTTTTTTAAAGGATACTTTTTCACGGTATCCTACCGACTGCGCCAGTTTTCTGTTTGAATTTTTCCTTGTGGAAAAAATAAAAACACAATTTTTTATTTTATTATTTAAAAGGATTACTTTTTCAAGGATTTTATTAATTTTAACAGGATTAAATAACTTTTAATACACTTCTATTTTATTATTAAAATAATTCTTTATACACTTTGATTAATATATATTTTATATTAAAGGAAAAAAAACCCAGCAACAACATTAGAACAAGACTGAAACAAGACTAAAATAAGACTGACTTCCCATTTTTTCTGCTCTGTCTTTATGTTGACAGAGATATCGATCAACATCGCTGATCTAGCAAATTGACAAAATGTACCCAAACTTGTATGTTGCAACATTGTATTTTGTTGATACATTGCTTCCTCTTTAAATTACAAAGAAATGCTTTGTGTGTCAGCGTACAACACTGATCGTATTGATCAATATTGATTGGCTTGACAAAATCAATACAATGTAATAATTTTACATATTGCAACATTGTATAACTGTTTGGTACATTGCTTCCGTATTCGAAACAATTATAATTGTTCTTTATTGTGTCAGCGTACATTGTCACACTTTACAAAAAATCAAAATTATATGGAATTTATGTGTGCCAATGTACCCTGATACAATTTCATATATATGGGAATTTTTATTATGCCAATGTACTTGACATAATTACTGAAAATGCATGAAACATATAATTAAATAATTTTGTTTATGTTGCTTAAATTTAAGTGTGGGAATTCTTGTATATTGGTAAAAAAGAAATAAGTATGTCGATATACATACATTGGTTTAATAAATATGCTTACATGCTAATATATAGGTTTTAAAGGTTGTAACACATAACATTTAATCACGGATTATTAGTTATTTTTAAATGTACATATGTAAATATTATGAATTTTTGTAGTTTTCTTAAAATGTTTTTTAAAATGTTTTGTGACCTAAATTAGTTTCTGCTGTTATGCATTTTTCAACAGCCTCATTAAATGTCTTCGGCATATTTGCTAATAAAATTTACTGTAATTCCATATTTACTCCCTTCATTAAATCATTAAGCACTATGCTATCACTCATTTTGTATATTGCGTCTTTACTGTCCTGTGTGGCACTTGGTAGACTTTTTATCTCAAAATTACTCAATTGATCTGAAAGTGCTGCAATTTCTTTCCTAAAATCAGATATGTTTTTGTTACTTTGTTTTATTGTTCCCAATTCAGTCAGAACATGCTGTAGTGTTTTTGGGTTTGGAAAAGCGTTTTTAAATCTGTAAAATATAATGGTCGATTAGCACGTCCTAAAATGCTATGCACTTGTGTCGTTAGTTTGAAATTATAAACGTACTTAACGAATATTTCTTTATCTTCTTTTAACAAGTCATGCAGCAATTCTACCTGTAAGTACCCTTAAATATCTGTAGGTTTTACCTATCATTGAAATGTCGAAATTGGCCATTTTTGGTAAATTTACTTCCTGCCAGTCTTGATTAATATCTTCTCTTTCAATGATTTCTATAAGCTAATAAGGCCTAACGTTTTAATGTAAATAAAATCAATTAATTACATATTTAACCGACGTTTCGTCAATGGTTTGTTGACTTTTTCAAGGTTTTTTGTATATATTTTAATTAACAGTAAACATAGTTATTACAAAATTCATACATTATAAATACGTTACAACAACATGAATATTATTTTTCACACTTAAATTCACATTAAAATAATATAATTTTATATTTATATTATATTATAATTTTATTTATTTATATTTTATTGCAACTCTGTAACAGGTGTTTATTTTGTCAGTGTCTTCTTTTAGGTTCACGGTTCGAGTTATATTTTGCTGTATATGCAAGCTTTCAATTGTATCTCTTTTCCTCATTTCTTTCTTTATCAAGTATTCTGACATTTTTAAAGTCAGCTGTGTGTCCAGTTCTAATCATATGTTGTGATAAAGCTGTTCTTTCTTTTTGTTTTGTAATATCGTTTTTATGTTCACTTATTCTTGTTTCTAAAGCTCTTTTTGTCATTCCTATGTATATCAAAGCACAATTTTGTTCGTCGTTACCACTGCAGTTCACTTCGTACACAACGTTGTTTTATTGTTGTTTATACCATATACCACTATGTGGTTTGGGTATAATGACTTTGTGCTGCTGTTTGTAACTACCAAGAATATTTGACCTAGACCCATCTTTTATTATACCGATCGAAATTTAGCGATGTCCGTCCGTCCGTCCGTCCGTCTGTGTCCATATAAAGCTTGTAATCAAACTGCAGGTCGCAAATATGAATATATTTCGATGAAATTTGGTATATAAGCTTTTATCGGCTATAGGAAATTGGTGAGAATCGGTCCATGTTCAGACCTAGCCCCCAAACAAATGACCCCTATGAAATCAACATAAATTGCCATAAGATCCAAATTATCATATAAATCTTAGTCAAATTGGGTTTGTATGTATTTATTACATCCATTAATCAGTAGTCCAAAAATGATCCCTATTGGACAACTCTTAGTCATAGGCCCCATATAGAGCTGCTTCCCGATCTTCACTTAAATCTATCAAAAACAAAAATATTGCACTGAATCTTCTCAAATTTTTTTGTATATATTTTTGCAAAATACAAGAGACTTTACCAAACATGGTCAGGATCGGTCCATTTTGGGGCCTAGTCCCCATATAGATATAGCATCCGATATGAAATTAATAAAAATCCCACTCAAATTTGGTTTATGTTTATTTTCTATATCCAGTTAGTTGGGATTGAGAGATAGGGCCTCTAAACGCATGGTATAGGTATCGTATAGTCGGTCTAGACAGACTATAATTTTCTTACTTGGTTTCTATTGGCCCCTTTATATTAGATAATATTGTACTGAGAGATTTGTTTGGTTTGTAAGCGAAGTGTATGTTTTTTGTTTTCATTGTTGTTTTTATGTTATTGTTGTATGTTAAGGCAGGAATATATTTCACACTGTAAAAAATGCCATCTTCTTCAATTTTGTCGTTTTCAAAGATTTTGCTTTCTAGTTTTCTACATGCGTCGTCTATGAGAGAATATATAAGTTTAAGGGGAAAGGTATTGTTTGTCACTAATATTTAAAACTCTAGAGACGATATTTCTGGCAGTATCTATTATTTGACTCATAGGTTCTGTTGCATTAAAATTCATTAATCTTTCTGATGACATATCTTTTGCGTACCAATTAAAGTAAATTTTGCCATTTTTCTATGTAGTTTATTTTAGTATCCAGTATCTCTTTTTATATTTATGTTTTCTATAATTCCTATGAGCTCTTTATGTAAAAGTTCAAATTCTATTTTAGAAGTGTTGTTCTCTTTATTTACATTTTCTTTAAAAAAATCGTCTACGCTTTGTTTTAAGTGTAATAGTCTTTCTAATTTAATTCCTTTATATTTTTCTTCATAAATTCTATTTTTACTTTTCTTTATATATAATTTGAGTTTTTCCAACTCATCAATACATTCTTTTATAGAATTTATCTGCCGAATTAAAAAAATTTTTTTAAATTAAACATATGAATTTATACCCTGTTTCCATAACACAATTCGTCACAGACGAACGAAAATTTGTGTGTATTTTGTTTTTGTTCTTCATACAAATTTTCGTTCGTCTGTGACGAATTGTTTTATGGAAACAGGGTATTAATGTAATATTAAAATTGACACTGAAAAATTATTATTTCATTATTAATTTTCTTTACGTGTACATTATACATGTGACATATCTGTATGATTATCGGCCACAAATAAAAAACAGTTCTATGTATTTGGATTTGTTTAGGGGTTTTATAGATCAGCTGTATAGTTTTTTTTTACAATTTGTTAAACGTGTTTTTTTAATTTTGTTTGTAGTGCTTTTCTTGTGATAAGTTTTAATTTTAAAGTGTGTTAATTTTAATATCTTATTGTATACATATTTCTTTTTTTCTTTCTTTTACTATGTATTACTCAAAATGTAATACTCATTAATAAAAATGTATAAATGTGATTTCTTTTTTTGTGTATTTTCATTTTAATAAAAAAAATTTACATTGTACAAAAAATGTGTTTAATTTTTATTTCTTAGCGTTTAATTTTAAGTTCCTAGTGTATTTAAACAATTCAAAAATTTGATTTAAATAAAAAATTTGATAAAAAAATATATAAGTATATGTAGATATTGTAGTTTGTTTCTTTTGTAATTCAGTGTTTTCTTCTCATACAATTTTTTTAATTTGTTAATGAATAATAAAATATAAATTGTATTATGAAATATATGTGTTTTCTTTTTTTTTTGTTTATCCGTTCTTCATATTGATTATAATTTTAATGAAATGTGTTTTACTTTTAATTTTCATGGTTCTAATATCTTAATTGTAAATGTCTATTTTAATAACGTGCAACACCTGCACGTTTTCCAATTGTGCTTCAGAAAGCATCAATTGATTTTCGGAAAGCATGAATTGATTTTTAGAAAGCATCAATTGTAGTTCAGAAAATATCAATTGAATTTCAGAAAATATCAATTGAGTTTCAGAAATTGTCAAATGTATTTCAGAAAATATCAAAAGTATTTCCGAAATTATCCAATGTATTTCAGCAATTATCATATGTATTTCAGAAAATATCAAATATATTTCAGAAAACATCAAATGTATTTCAGAAATTATGAAATGTATTTCAGAAAATATCAATTGAATTTCAGAAAATATCTATTCAGAATTAACAAGTAAGAGTGTTAAATTCGGCTGTGCCGAATCTTTGATACCCTCCACCTCGGTTTGAGTCTTGATAATAAATGTAAATGAAAAGGTAAACAATTTGTTAAACTTAATACCAAATTATTTCAGCAAATTCTTTGGGTTGGTTTTCGTCTTTTCTATTATTTCGGATTTATTTCGGTGTTTGCTTTTTGATCATCGTGGTTGCTGATGGGCATGCATTTAGGTTATATTCCTATATGCATGCGTTTCCGGTTATATGACATAACTTCTCGTTAAATTTAGTTTTTGCTAATTAAATAGCTCGCCCTAACCTCCATTACAAAGGTAATGGTTGTGTAGGGTGGCTATATGCATTAAATCGTGCTAATTGGAGATGGCTGTATAGTTTCTTTTAACTGGCCAAATATTTCTTCATTGCGGCCATATAGGTCGTATGGAGTACAATATATAACCAAAAAAAATTCTCAATTTTTTTTATTAAAATATTGCCATATTTGGAAAACATAGAGAATAAATTTATAATAATAAATATTCAAATTAGGGAGGCCAAACGCAAAAAAACCAAATGTCCCAAACATTTTAAATAAAATAATTTGTTCTCTTTATTTTCTGAAAAACTTTTCAGAAAAAATTGTGAAAATTTATATATAAAAAACATTCTCAACAAATTGCGTTTAATTATGTAACAGTTTTTATGTTCGCAATTCTTAAATATCATTTGACGTTTTCTAAAATTCATTGAATTTAAATAAATGTTTTCTGTAGTGTGATTCAGTAAATTTCAACGATCCGACAATCGCGAAATATATCGACAGCTACTGTTGTTTGCACTAAGGATTAAGTGATTCACTAAGTACATACATCTTAACGACAGTCGACAAATCTATTTTTCTATTTATTTAAATTGTAAACGAGTGGCATCTCTGTCAAAATAAGCGAAAAACACAAAGAAGAATAGAAAAAATTACTTCGTGTTTGAAAGGATGATTTTATCTTTATGTTTAATATCTTTATTTTTTTTACTAATATTTCTGTTTATTTATTTGAAAATGATATAATGAATTGAATATGCTATTTAATTTTTTTATTTATATAAAAAAGTTTTTTAATATAAGCAAAATATTTTCACTATTTTATGATTTTTATTTATGTATGACGACATTTCAACCTAAAAATTCAAGTTTTTATCGATTGAATAAACAACTCAAAAATGGTTGTCGTTGGTTTAACAGTAGCGAATATCGTTTAAAAATTTTACTGATAATTTTGCTATTTTCTTTTTTTTAACGATTCGACTATCGTTAAAAGAAGTTACTGAATTGCGGTACTGAAAAGCTATTAATTTCTCCTGAATTTCAGTATTTTTTTTAAATGTAAAATTTTTTTAAATGTAAACATCGGTATTTGGTGCTTTTTTTTTTTGGAATTTCAATTTGTGTTTAACGAATAAAATTTATGTATTAAAGATGCAATTGATATCTTCTAAATTTTAAAATTATAATTTCCGACGTTTTGATATGATTTTCTGAAATTCAATTAATTGTAATTTATAATTGGAAATTTTTAATTCCAGTTTTTAGAATTGATATTTTTTTAAATTTGAATGGAAAATTTAAAAAGTTCAATTTTGTATTTATGTGAATAATAATGATTTAGTAATTATAAACAATTTTTAAAAATTGTTTGTAGGTAAAGCAGAATAATAATTCTATATAACTATGTAGAACTGTTTTGAAAGCAAAAAACTCATTGATGAACTCGGTAACTCTATTTTGTAAAGACAACAAAAAGTTAATATGCCAAACTTATGTTCATATTTGTAAAAGAATAATGAAAAAACGTATGAAATATAAGACCAGCCCGTGTATACTCTTAACATTGTTCTGTATGATATCTATTTGAAAATATTGACATTCATGTTAAAATAGAAATAACTATTGCAAAGCTAATTAGAACAAACAAAAATTGTGGCGCCATCTACTGTGGCATAGTCACGCTGAGCAAAATGAAGTGACACTCTGTTAATGCAAAAGAAATGTATTTTCCCCACAACAAAATATTGCAGAATTTTATGTAAATAAAATAATATACCGATTTATTTCTAACATGCAGTTATTATGGATATACATATATTGAATATATGTATATTATTTGTATTATTTAATATGTATATGTATGTATGTATATGTAAATATTACACACAAAAAATACAACATCAAACGTTATTTTTGTGTTTTTCTCTTTAAATAAATTAATACATAAAATTTTTTTTTTTTTGCTAAATTTACATTGTTTTCTTTTTATTAACAACTAGGTATTTTAGCATTATTTGCTTTAGATGCTGGTGAATTTTTACTCTCTTTATATTAGCTCGTAGTGTCTGCTTGTCGAAAAAATTTTGGATCGATTTGATCCCCTTTCCCGTGACCCAATCGATCTGAAACTTTGCGGGCAGGCTCGTGGCAATGACAGAAATGATCTAGTAAATTTTTTTAGTGATGCCAAAACAATGGAAACTTTTAAATTTTTCTACCAGAGTTGATAAAAAAATGTACAAAGGGTTAGTTTTTATTATATTATTACCACAACGACCACAAAAACGACAAGTCCAGCTATGACAACAACACAACATTTAGAATAACAACAAGAACAATATAGAAACATCATATTTTTCATATTTTTTTTAATTTTTCAGAGATTTCCCTGGACCTGTTCCACCGATTTTAATGATTTTTGAAACAGAAATCTTCCCATGAATTTGGTGAATCATTCTCACTAAAAACGATCACTGTAGCTGCACTATTGAGGGCGTGATCGTGATAAGAACAACATAGAAAATTATATTTTTTCAAGACTTTTTTTAGTTCTTCATTCAAATCTCGGGCCCTAATCGACCGATTTGGACGAATTTAAATAGCGAACTTTTCAGGATATTAGTGAATCATTTTTTATGTCTGCGAGCACCCTAGCTGCCCGATTGATGCCGCCATCGTGATTTCAACAGACGGACAGACGGACATCGCTATATCAACTCCGGTTGTTATTTGGATCACAAATATATATATTTTATGGGGTCCAACATTTTTTTTCTAATTATTACAAACGGAATGACAAACTTATATATACCCTCTGCACACTGGAGTGGAGGGCATAAAAAGTAGTTTACCCTACAATATCAAAAAGTTATTTTGTGTCTATTAGTAATTTGGAGTCGCAGAAAATGTTTACCAATATTTGGACTTGTTTGTTATGCACTGGAAAATAAACTATCAAGGGCGGCCTTTTAATCGAAAGAAGATGAGGACTTCATTTGTTAATCAGCTACAATGTAAACTCCAGGATAGAATTTTGACCGATTTTGAAGTCATCATATTCAAGCAAACACGTTTATATCGTCACCTAAAATACAAAAGGCCGTAACTAACAAAAAGGAAAAAATTGACTTTTTGTATTGTAATTAAGGCCTTTCACTTAAAAACTACTATTTTACCATAAATTTGCTTTCATAAAAAATCCATCTTTATTTTTCAGCTTGATTCTAAAATTTGGGTATTAAGTTTAAAGTAGTTTTTTTTATGATGTTTTTAGCTTCTCCTGTAAAAAAATGACGACATGTAGTTTTCAAGAGATATTACAAGCCCAGTGTAATACTTAAAGAAATATGTTTTTATATGGCGTTCTGACTATTTTTCTAAGACTTAAATGATATTTTTGAAATTCAATTCATATTTTCTGAAGCAAATTTAATAATTTCTGAAATATATTTGATGTTTTTTGAAATACATTTGATATTTACTGAAGTACATTTGATAATTTCAGAAATACATTTTATGTTTTCTGAAATACATTTGAAGTTTTCTGAAATACATTAGATAATTGCGGAAATACATTTGATGTTTTCTGAAATACATTTAAAATTTTTTCAAATACATTTGATGGTTTCTGAAATGTAATGGTGCGGCGTTAATGGAAGATCCGCTTCCGTTTCCCTGAGCCTTTGCTGGTCGCACGTGCTGGCGTAGGGGCCTAGCTCGCCGGATGGGTGGGGTCTTACTCAGGCCCAGGGAAACCGCACTACAGATTTTTCACGTGCGATTAAAAAACAACTGTCAAAACTGATGCTAAATGGATGGATGTTCATACTTACTTGGGGATTGGGGGCGAGGTGTTCTGCCCCTTTTGCCCTCCCAACCATGTTACCTCGACTCCATCTTACTTGGAGGTAACCCACTGCAATAAAAAGATTTTGGTTTGGTTTGGTTTTCTACATTGGGTTATAAATATAAAAGTTTTTATTTACCCTTCATTTTAAGGGTTTTTAAAATTATATATTTAGCAAAATTTATTTCATTTTTTTATATTTTAGCAAAAATTTTACTTTTTAGAAAAATTTTAAGTTTAGCAAAATTTTATTTCTTAGCAAAATTTTATTTATAGCCAAATTTTAATTTTAGGAAAATTTTAGAGTTTTGCTTTTTTTTTTTTAAATTTTAATTTTAGCATTTTGAATTTTAGCACTATTTAATTTTAGCTTAATTTTAGCTTTAATTTTAGCATTAGAAAAATTTTAGTTTAAATTTTATAATTAAAAATTTTAGTATTAGAAAAATTCAATTTTAGGATAATTTTTAAATGTAAGAAAATTTAAATTGTAGACAATTTCATATCTAGACAAAAAAAAATTTTTTTTTTTATTATTTACATTTTAGTCAAATCTTGTATCATAAAAATATTGTATTTAAATTTTAGAAAATTTATTTACATTTTCGAAAAATTTTTGTTTAACCTCTAAAGGAAATTTTGGTTAAATAAAAAATCACATCTTAGCGAGATTTTAATTTGTATATTTATAAAATTTTGAATTTCATTATAAAAGTGTATAGTTGAAATTTAAAGTAATTTTACTTAAAGGTAAGTTGAAAAAAAAAAATTCTCATTTCCAAGAGATTTTATTTTAATTTTAGGTAGTGGTGACAAATTTTTATGTTCCACTGTATTTTACTTACATATATATAATGTTATAAAATTTTAATTTATTTTTAGCAAAAATTTTTAATTTATATTTAGCAAAGTTTTTAATTTAGAAAATTTTTAGTTAAAGTTTATATTTAATAAATTTTATTAACGTAGAAACATTTTAGTTTAAATTTAAAATCTTTAAAAAAATAATTTTAATTTATAAAACTTTTATTAAAATTTTAATCTAAACGATGTTTTATACTTTTGTAATTAATGTTCATTAAATGTAGTGTATACATTTTTATTTGTTTGCAATTTTAATTAACGGTATTTCTATTTTCTTAAGTATTTAGCAACAATTTATTGAGTATTATTTTCTTAAAATTAGGACTTTCTGTGTAATTTTCAGGGGAGTTAACTTAAATAATTTTTATTTTAGCCAAATTTTGTAATTTAGAACATTCTTCATTTAGAAAATTTTTTTAGTTTAATTTTTATATCGCCATATGGTTGTATGTAATTATAGTTGATCGCACCAGTACGTTCGTCAAAAAGCAAATCAAATGGTTTCCGAAACTGTGGCGGCAATTGCAACTTTTTTTCCCAAGACGAGATGTGAAAACATAATATGATTTGTTATAGTTTCAGTATTTTGCAGAGAGTGTAGTGGAAATTTATTAAATACACTTATGTCAATTACTCTCGTTTGTACAGTCATTGATTTATATGATTCACAAAAATTTTATTTTTATTTTTTACCTTAATAATCATTTTATTTTAACAGTTGCTTTATTTTCCAGTGTTTTTTTTTTTGCCAATTTTAGATTTCTTAAATTTTCGTTTTGTTTTTTTCTTTCAAACTATATTTAAGTCTTATTCTTTTATTTTCACTTTCTTAAAAATCTATTTTAACTTTAATTTCTTTAAACTTTCTTTCTTTCTTTGATTCTTAAACTTAATTTTTTTTTTTTTTAAACTTAATTTAAAACTTAAATTTTTTAGAGGTTTTTCCTCAACCTTTATCTTTGCCGACTACATTTCAACTCCCGACTTAAATTTAACTTTCTTACATTCAGCCTTCTCATCTTCATTCATTCATGTCCAGATAAAAATCTGTTTATTAAAAAAAACAAAGTCACCACCAATTCAATGAGAACATTCATATGCATTCATAATATTCTCTAGTATTTATAACACTCCCACTCATATATGACTATGAGAGCAAGTGAGATCAATACAAGAAAATACGTGGTTTGACCAGCATGATTGCATATGAATGTGTTCATGATTTAATCCAACACAATGAAGAGAAAAAAACGTCATAAATCAGTTTGCTAAAATAAGAAAAAAATGCCATACCTATTACCATATAAGTTGTTGTTTATATGTACATACTTGAACTTGAAAATAATTTCAAGATCAAGGTTATTATTTTTTTCTTCTTTCTTATTCTGCTTGTAACAGAAATTCTTTTGTTACAGTGCAGAGCAAAAAAAAGGTCACCGTCACAGAAATACATTTGATAATTTCTGAAATACATTTGATGTTTTCTGAAATACAGTTGATATTTTTTGAAATACATTTGATAATTGCTGAAATACATTGGATAATTTCGGAAATACATTTGATATTTTCTGAAATACATTTGACAACTTCTGAAACTCAATTGATATTTTCTGAACTACAAATGATGCTTTCTGAAAATCAATTGATACTTTCTGAAATACAATTAATTATTAGTGAAAATCAATGGATGTTTTCTTAAATTAAATTGATATTTTCTGAAAATCAGTTGATGTTTTCTGAAACAAATTGATACTTTCTGAAATTCAATTGATGTTTTCTGAAATACAATTGGAAAAGGTGTATTAATTAAAAAATCACCTAAGTTTATTTTTGATTTCTTCAAAGTTTTCCTAGTATATATACAATTGAATATTTAAAATTAACGAAAAAAATTTGTGATTTTGCTAAACAGACAGCGAACTCGGCGGTTCTGCCGACTAAAAAAGTTCTGTCAATAGCAAATATATACTTGAAATTAAGAGAAAAAAAAACAGCTCTGTAATTTTGTGACATGTTAAACACACAACACACCCAGCTGTCAATAGGTTGAATATTTAAAATTAACGAAAAAGATTTGTGATTTTGCTAAACATTCAGCGAACTTCGGCGGTTCTGCTTACTAAATACACCAATACACTTACATATACCACACACCGATTTTCCCTTACGCTGTTTTTGTGAATGTATTGTGAAATTAAATTTTACCCCCCCTGAGCGCATAGATGTTTACCTAACCAAAAAAGTTTGTTAATAAAAATGTTCTGTTTTACTATTAAATTTCTCTGTGTGTATCTTGAGCATCTGGCATCACCGTATGATCACTGGTTACCATGAAAAAAAATAATTTGTATTTGGTATTTTATAGTATTTTAGTGAACAGCTGTTAAGTTTTTACAAATTTTGTTTATAGTGTTTTTGATGTGCGCTCATTTCACAATACAATCACAAAAACAGCGTAAGGGAAACCGGTGTGAAGTATATGTAAGTGTATAGGTGCAAAGATTATGATTTAAATTTATTTAGCTGATTCAGCAACCAAAGAAAGTGACATGAATGTATAGCAAACAACTGCAAACCTCAACTATAACAACCATAGCAGTTGCTTGCTATACATAGATGGCGCTTACTGTTTGATTTTAATTGATGCGTAAATAGATGTTTACACATCTCCCCTGTGATCGGACTCACATAGGTTTTTTTCATAATGTATTAAATTTTAAAAGTGTTTAGTTTTAAGTTTTCTATTGTATATTTTATTTTCTTGACAATTCAATGTAACATAGTTTTAAAATATTGTTATACATAGCAAAATATATATATGTGAAAATTTTTTTGTTTCTGTTTAATTTTAATTCATTGCTTTTTTTTTATTCCATTATTTTAATTGTAATTCTCGTTCGATGTCGTCAATCTGTGTCCATATTTCAGTCACTATCTGCTATAATGGACATACCCATATAGTATCATAAAAACAAAACCATTTAAACATTCATTCATTCATTCATTAATTCTTTCATTCGCATATATTCATGTAACAAAAAACATTTAAGCATACGAACACTCAAACACACATATTGTTTACATTTAGCTGACACAGTCATAATTGTCATAATTCCGATATTTGTTTACTCCACACTCCACATAATTTTTATTCTTTCTTTGTTAAGAAATTCTTTAGTAAATAGTTCATAGTTTTTAATGTAAGTATTGATTATTGAATAATGCTTAGGTAATCAATAATTTGAAATAAATAAAGCCACAGGGCAATGGTTGAAGTCAATCTTCTTGTACTTCAGCTTGAAGTAAGTTCTGATTGTTTTATTTTGGTAAATATAAAAATCTTCTTCCTAAATAGCTAAAACCAAGCAGTTTAAGCTAAAGGAAATAAACACACGTTCAACCGCAGTATTGCTGTGAACTGTGTTATTAGAACCAAATTTATTATATGGCGATCCTGCCTCCTTAATAAGGACAATCGAATTTTGGAATATTTTTTTTTAAATTTTTTACGTAAAAATTACATTATCCTGGGAACCTTTTGATAAATTGTATCCTTGAGAACCAACTGTAAAAGATGATATCCCAGCAATAAAGAAGACGACATACACGCAATTTTAAGAAAAGATCTTGACAATTATAAACTACAAAAGGCGACAAAATTTTTTTTTCTCACTCTCTATGGAAGGTCCTAAGAGAATTAGTCTACAGGAGTATTATAATCGACAAGAAAGAAATAGAGACAGCCATCTGACAGCGATACCAAAGGTGGTACTAAAATTTAAATCTAGAGGCGGAAGACGTGAACGCTTAGTAAAATTCAAAAAGGACATTCAAAATATTCAACACACAGAGAAGAAATATCCTGGCACAAAGAGCTTTGCAACACTACTCGCTGCTGAAAAAGCTATAAACGCAATTAACAGAGAGCTAAAGGCAATTCCGAGCCTAAGATCAGACACAGTTTGGGGCCTGATTGCAACAGCAAAATCTTTATCCTATGGGGAACTGGTGGAGTACGGAAAAGAAGGAAGAAATAATCTTCAATCAACCGGCAACGAACAACAACAACAACAACCACAACAACAGCAGTCTACTAGAAAGTAAAATTATAACTCTAGATATAATTATTTTATTTTTTTTTATTTTTACTATGCATTTATGTAGGTAATAAAATTAACAAATATTATAAAAACTACGTGCATAAGCACATTAATAAGAATTTGCAAATTGTTTAAAATTTTAAGTTTCAAAATTATTTTTCAAAAATGTAAAAAAAAAAAAAAAAAAAAAAAAATTTTTTTTTTCGAATCTCTTTTTGTCTAAATAAATAAAAAAAAAGAAAATTTTTTCTTTCGTTATGAATGAAATTGAGGACACATTAAGGACTTTGGTGCAAATTCTAGATAATCTAAAAAAGCAAGGTACAAAAAGGTACAAATTAGATACGATTTTACAAAAAATTGAGGAAATAGAAAATCTTAAAACAAAGTTTGAAAGATTAGAATTAACGCCAGATTTAGATTTTGCAAAACTAACTGAAGTAAAAGCGAAATTTCAAAAAATTTATAAAGACACAAAATCTAAACTAGAAGAGCAGAAAGATTTAGAAAGTCAACAAAGTTCAACTCCAGGGACCAAAGCAATGGCAATGGCAGAATTTGACATAAATACTTCTTTGAAGGTTGTCCCAGAATTTAATGGCAACTATAAAGAACTAATTTCATTTCTTAAGATAACAGAATTAATTTACTTGACTTTGACAGTAGATAGTAAGAAAACTTTTATAGAATTTGTGCGTGAAGTAAAATTGGGAACTAAGGTACGTACAGCAATTGGCATATTAGAACCAATTGATACCTTTGAAAAATTAAAATCAGAGTTATCAAAAATTTACAAGAGTCCGTTTACAATCCCGGAAATATATTCAAAATTGAATAATTGCACGCAAAGAAATCAAAGCGTGGCAAATTTCAGTGATAATATATTAAGCTTGACGTCAGAGCTTAATTCTATGCACATTTCAGAGCTAGAAGGTACAGTCACTACTGAGAGAAAAGATGACATAGTACGAAATAATCAAAAATTCAGTCTCACTGTAGTCAAAAATAACCTGAATGACAATTTAAGGCAAGCGATATGCTTAGCCCAGCCAAAAACTCTTCCTGAAGCGATAAATCTCGCAAGAGAATTAGAGAGGACAACTGGTACGCAAGGAAATCTTATGTACTTTAGGCAAAACAACATAAGACGAAATAATAATTCCAGGGGACGTAATTTTAATAATAATTTTAATAACAACAGAAGGTACAATCGCTCAACATACAGCAATTCAAATAACAACCAAAATTTTACAAATAACAATCGTGGAAATACCACAGGACATAGATTCCAAGGACAGCACAACAATACTGTGCAGAACCATTCTCGGTCGATTCAATATAACAATAATAACAATGCTAATTATAACAATAATTTCAGACAGAATAACAATCAAACTCGTGGAAATAACCGTGGACAAAACTTTAGAGGACAAAATCGCGGAAATAATAACAATCGTGGATACCAAAATAGTAGAATCAGGGTAATAAATGAGGGAAACGAATTGGACCCGGAAGAGGGACATGCGAACGAGAGTCGTTCTCCGGGCAACCAAAATTAAAAATATATAGGATATCGAAAAATGCTACAAATATAATTTCTCTAAGACCAAAGGACTCCAAAAGAAACCTAACATTTATAATAGACACGGGAGCAGACGTATCGGTAATAAGAACAATAAATTTGGACGGTGACCTTTACTTTAACGACAGGGACAAATGCAAATTGACTGGAATTACTAATGAAATAATTTATTCAAAAGGAGTGGTGGATGTCAATTTATACTTTGGGGAGAAATCGTACACTCAAAATTTTAATTTGGTAGATGACAAATTTCCGATAGAGACTGACGGTATTTTAGGACAGGATTTTCTGAAAAATTGTCTAAGTAAGATAGACCTAGAAACATGCACTATAACACTCATTATTGAGGATCAAGAGATCACTCTACCAATACATTCAAGCCTCTCAGAGGCATTTGAGGTAATTATTCCCGCTAGATCTGAAGTGATTCATAGAGTAAAATTAAATATACATGAAGATAGCGTAGTGTTCAGTAAAGAAATTCAAGAAGGCGTATTCGTAGGAAATTCTATAGTACCTAAAGAAGGTTTCGCTCATATAAGATTACTTAACGTAAATGACAGGGAAATGAGAATAAAAAATTTATCAGTACAAACTGAACCTTTAAAAAATTATCATGTCATTTATCAAAAGAAGAAAGACAATATGGACAAAAAACGTTTTCAAGAATTAATTGAAGTTTTGAATTTCGAATCCAATGACAAAATTGCACAAGAATCATTATATAAAATTTTTGAAGAATACCCAGATATTTTTCACTTAGAAGGGGAAATATTAACGACAAATAATTTTTACACACAACATTTAAGTGTAAATGACCAAACTCCAGTGTATATCAAAAATTACAGACTACCACAATCACAATTAGAAGAAATAGACGGACAGATAGATACTTTACTCGATGCGGATATAGCAGAACCATCCGTGAGCCCATATAATTCACCATTACTGATAGTACCAAAAAAGAGCAGTGGGGACAAAAAGAAATGGAGACTCGTAGTAGATTATAGGCAACTAAATAAGAAACTTTGCAACGACCGCTATCCTTTGACTAGATTAGAGGATGTGCTCGACAGAATTGGCCGTTCAAAATATTTCTCAACACTCGACATGACAAGTTCCTTTCATCAAATACCACTACACAAAGACTCGAGACCATTGACGGCATTTTCAACAAACAAAGGACATTTTCAATTTAAACGCTTACCATTTGGACTAAAAATTTCAAGCAATAGTTTTCAAAGAATGCTTACAATTGCTCTGAGTGGTTTAGATAGCCAAGCATTTTTGTATGTCGATGATATAATAGTGTTTGGTTGTAGTCTAAGACACCATAATGACAATTTAAAAGCAGTTTTTGAAAGACTACGAAAATATAATTTAAAATTAAACGCAAACAAATGCGTATTTCTAAAATCAGAAGTAACATATCTCGGTCACTTAATTACAAAAGAAGGTATAAAAACAGACCCTTCTAAATATGAAACTATAAAGAATTATCCAGTGCCAACCTGCAGTGATGAAACCAGGCGTTTCGTGGCTTTTTGTAACTATTACAGACGATTTATACAAAATTTTGCACAAATAACAAAATGCTTAAACAATTTGGTAAAAAAAGGACAAAAATTCGAATGGACGGACGACTGTCAAAAATCTTTCGAACTACTGAAAGCAAAACTCATAAAACCCCCAATTTTACAATACCCGGATTTTGAAAAACCATTCGTTCTCACAACAGACGCATCTGATTTTGCAGTCGGTGCAATTCTAAGTCAAGGAGACATAGGAAAAGACTTGCCAATTTCTTACGCAAGCAAAACTCTAAATAAACATGACATTAATAAACCCGTGATAGAAAAAGAACTGTTAGCTATTCATTGGGGAATAAATTTTTTCAGACCATATCTATATGGCAGAAAGTTTATCGTAGTAACAGACCACAGACCACTCGTATCTTTATTCACACACAAAAACCCATCATCTAAAATGACAAGAATACGTATAGACTTATCAGATTATGATTTCGACATAATCTACAAACCAGGAAAAATCAATACAAATGCCGATGCCTTATCAAGAATTAAAATAGATTCGGACATACTCAAGAGTATGATACCGACGAATTGTGATGATAATAAAAGACTGTTTGCAATAACTAGGGGAATGACTGCCAAAAACAAAAGCAAGGTAGACAAGGAGAACTACAACTCTCATTCGAAGTCAGGCCAACTTCACATTTGGGATTGTACGTCCATAACTGATATCAGAAATATAAGAAAATTAAAATTTATATATGAAGAAAATATTAAGTGCACAAAGATAGAAATAAATAATAATGGGGTAATAGTCAGATATAACGAAATTCCTCCGAAATACGTTTCGATTATGGATAAGTTATCATCAAAAATGACTAAATTAAATATAGAAAAGCTAGCAATTGAAGAAAAAGATATATTAGGAGGCATGCCCATCGATGAATTTAAAAGAATTTTTAATAAAAAGCAAACAGAACGTATAGAGAAAAATTTGAACCCATTGAAAATAATAATTTATAGAGCCCCAAAAGAAATTAAAGATAAAAATATTATGAAAAATTTAATATATGAATACCACAATTCACCATTAGGAGGACATCTTGGAATAAGAAAGACAATTTTAAAACTAAAACAGAGATTTATTTGGAAGAACATGAACAAGATGGTAAAAAGGCATATCAACAATTGTGAAAGTTGCACAAGAAACAAGCAAACTAAATACACAAAAGAAAACATGATAATAACGGATACACCAAACACTGGTTTTGAAACAATTAGTATTGATACGGTCGGACCTTTGAGTATATCAAACGGTTATCGATATATTTTGACAGCACAATGTGAACTGACAAAATACGTAATTTTGCATCCAATGAGAACAAAAGAAGCAAGCTCTATTGCAAAAACACTTGTTGAACAAGTAATATTAAAATATGGAATTTTCAAAATACTTAAATCCGACAGAGGTGCAGAATTCGCAAATGAATTGCTTAAAAATATTTGTACAATGTTACAAACAAAACAAATTTTTTCTGCACCCTACCATCATCAAACAGTCGGAACCATTGAAAGAAACTATCGAGTTTTAAATGAATTTCTACTAAATTTTGTAGAAAATAATGAATGGCACCAATGGTTACCATATTACAGTTTCGCTTATAACAGTACACCAAACGTAGACACAGAATTTTCACCATATGAATTAGTATTTGGGAAAATACCAAGATTACCAAATGACGTCATAAACGACGACAGACCGGTATATAATTTAGAAAATTATGCTAACGAAATGAAAATTAGGTTAAGAGAATCTTTACGAAAAGCTAAAGATCTAATTAACGTTACTAAACTTAAGAGAAAACAAAACTATGATAAGAACAGCAATGTACCAAACTTAGCAGTAGGAGATTTAGTATACCTTAAATTAGAAACTAGAAGGAAGAACCAGAGCCCTTATAGAGGTCCATACCCAATAGTTGAAAGAAAGGGCGTAAATTCCGTAATAAATATTAACAATAAACTAAAAGAATTTCACAACAATATTTTGAAAAAATATAATTACTCATGTTAACAGAAAAATAAAACATGTTAGACAATAAGTAGACATTAAGTTTTTTTTTATTAATATCAGCCAACTAATTGTTATGACACAACACAAAATTTTATACTAAAATTTTTTTTTGTATGTTAAGAAAATATGAAAACACATTTGTATTATTTATGATTGAAAATCACAGCACTTTTGAAATTCATTCAGTAAATTTTCAAAACACTGCAATTTTCAATCTTGTCGTTGAGGGTGTAATGGACATACCCATATAGTGTCATAAAAACAAAACCATTTAAACATTCATTCATTCATTCATTAATTCTTTCATTCGCATATATTCATGTAACAAAAAACATTTAAGCATACGAACACTCAAACACACATATTGTTTACATTTAGCTGACACAGTCATAATTGTCATAATTCCGATATTTGTTTACTCCACACTCCACATAATTTTTATTCTTTCTTTGTTAAGAAATTCTTTAGTAAATAGTTCATAGTTTTTAATGTAAGTATTGATTATTGAATAATGCTTAGGTAATCAATAATTTGAAATAAATAAAGCCACAGGGCAATGGTTGAAGTCAATCTTCTTGTACTTCAGCTTGAAGTAAGTTCTGATTGTTTTATTTTGGTAAATATAAAAATCTTCTTCCTAAATAGCTAAAACCAAGCAGTTTAAGCTAAAGGAAATAAACACACGTTCAACCGCAGTATTGCTGTGAACTGTGTTATTAGAACCAAATTTATTATACTGCCTCTTTAAGTCTGTTAACTTTTCCTCAGCTTCTATTGCTTGCCAGCCTTTCGCCTTTTCGGTTTTTCTGTCGGTGGTATTGTAGTTACTTTTTGTTCAGCCCTTTGTTGCTGCCGTCCAAATACTGCTCGATTGTTATTGGTTGTGGTTTCTTGGCCAGCACTACGGGATCGCCATATCATGATGTCATTTACAATTTCAAAAAATAAAAAACTATGTGAGTCCGATCACAGGGAAGATGTGTAAATATCTATTTACATATTTAAATAGATATATGTAAATAGATATTTACACATCAATTAAAATCAAACAGTATGTATAGCAAAACTCCTATTGTTGTTATACTTGATGGTTGCAGTTATTTGCTATACATTCATGGCGCTTTCTGTTGGTTGTTACATCAGCTAAATAAATTTAAATCATAATCTTTGCACCAATACACTTACATATACCTCACACCGATTTTCCCTTACGCTGTTTTTGTGATTGTATTGTTTTTACCCCCCTATTTCAAATGCCACTGGCTCTTTTCTTATGCCGGCACTATATAAGCGGCTAAAGCAAAACACTTAGATAGTGCTAGATTTTTTAAGTCCTGGAATAAGAACAAAGCCAATTGCTCGGCTGAATTTCAGTTCTTAATTGTTATTTATTTACAATTTAATGCTACTTATAAACTAAACTAACGGTACTTAAAGCTATAATTTTGTTTACATTTCTTAAGGCCTATTTAGCCACACGTTGTTAAAATGTATCCGTACCGTAAATGTAACGTTGGCATTTAGTGCAGTTATAGGTGCAAAATAGATCTACTTGGTTGCAGTGCAGGAGGGAATAACACTCAACCCGACACCATCGTAAAAAATCGTAGTTCAGTTATAGAACGTAAAAACGAACCAGCATGTTGCTGTGTAAAATTAACCAAACTTTATCAGCTGTTCACAAATTTCACGTACAAACGTTGCAAAAATATATTTTCAACAGATAGGGATGTTCCGGTTACGTGACAGTTGAGTTCAGTAACTGCTCTAACAGATAACACGTTTGGTTACGGTTACGTGTGGCTTACTAGGTCTTTAATGCTAATTTCGTTCTAATTACAGTGGTTTTGTGTATAGCACTTACATCTAAGCTCAACAGCTGTTGATTTATTATATTTCATCAGTGATGGTACATTGATAATGGTGATAGTACTTCACTACAGACCAGACCTTCGGTCGAACTATTTTCACACCAGAACCTACTAACTAACGAGAATTCGTTTAGAACTTTCTGATTATGATTTTCAGATTGTGTACAAGAAAGGAGTTAATAACACTAGTGCAGATGCACTTTCCAGAATAAATTTAGACTCAGACATGCTACCTCCGGGGATCGACGAATCTTTTCAGAAAGCATTAGAATGAAGATATAATAGAGGCAAAAGATGGGACAATCAAGGATAAGTCTGATCAACTCATTGTCTTGGATTGTACACCATTAAGTGATATAAAGCGCGCGAGGGTATTGATATTTATAAGAGATAAGAGGTGCACTAAGGAAATGAAAATTTAGGACAATAATAGTCCCAATGAAACGGCCGGAAGAATTAGTGACAAACCATATTATTAAGATAATACATTGGAGAAACTAATATCCACATTAGAGAGATTGAATTATAGAAGTTTCGCTCTCTATCTCCATAAAAGATAGAAAAAATCATAAATAAAGAAAGGGAAACTAATGTCAGAATAATGTTATATGGATATTCCTCAAAGAATAGACAATGCAAATAAAAAAAGATAATTAATTGAAATTTATCATAATACACCATGCGGAGGACGTTTTGGAGACACTACTCCGATTAAAATAGAAATATATATGGAAGAATATGAACAAAATGGTTAAGGAATTTTTAGGAACGTGTGATCTTTGCCAGAGGAATAAACAAAAAAGACGCACCAATGAACCATTTGAAATGACTGACACACCATGCAAAAGTTTTGAAACAATTGTTATAGATACGGTAGGTCCGCTAACTCACGATTCTAGTACAAATGGATGAATTGAGCACTTTTTACTTGGTGGCACTATGTTTAGCAAAGTCAGAAACCTTTTTATACAGTTTTCATACAGTTTGAATCGCCCTCTGGCCACTAATATTCATGTCCACTTACATAAATGCAGTTTTCATACAATTTTGATATTCATGTTCAGAAACCTTTTCAGAAATCTTTTTCGTAACATATATGTACATAGATGACATTATTTTTCATACAGTTTTGAATCGCCCTCTGAATATTTACGAATCATTTTTCATGTAGAAATAATTTTATTATTTCCAAATATTGCGAAATCCAGCATATTACTAAAAAATACATCCGCCTGCACATTTGTTGTTTTTTGTGTAGTGGTAAAACAAAAATCTAAAATCTTTGATCAGAAGCAAAGACACACATGGATAAAAAGCTTTATTACGCTTTTTTATAATATTTTGAAAGTTATTAATTAACAGTTAGTAGATTAACAAACCTATACAGTTTTTTGCAAGTTTAACAAACCAAAAGCCTTACTTAAAATTGTTTTTTTTTGCAAGTTTAACAAACCAAAAGCCTTAATTAAAATTGTTTACTTACTAACACAAACGTGTTAACACACAGTTCTTTTTTCGTTTACATATACGCAAACATAAGTTTTTTTTAGGCTGGCAGCACTATTTTTAAGAAGATTAACAATCCATTTCAGTAAGACTTTTATACCCTATACCACTATGTGGTTTGGGTATAATGACTTTGTGCTGCTGTTTGTAACAACCAAAAATATTTGACCTACACCCATCTTTAATTATACCGATCGAATCAGAATCACTATCTGATTCGATTTAACGATGTCCGTCCGTCCGTCCGTCTGTGTAAGCTTGTAATCAAACTGCAGGTGGCAAATTTGAATATATTTTGATGAAATTTGGTAATTAATCTTTTATCGGCCATGGAATGAACGCTATTGAAATTGGTGAGAATCCGTCCATGTTCAGACCTAGCCCCCATCCAAATTATCATACAAATCTTAGTCAAATTGGGTTTGTATGTATATATTACATCCATTAATCAGTAGTCCATAAATGATCCCTATTGGACAACTCTTAGTCATAGGCCCCATATAGAGCTGCTTCCCGATCTTCACTTAAATCTATCAAAAAACAAAAATATTGCACTGATTCTTCTGAAATTTTGTTTGTATATATTTTTGCAAAATACAAGAGACTTTACCAAACATGGTCAGGATCGGTCCATTTTTTGGCCTAGTCCCCATATAGATATAGCACCCGATATGAACTTTTTCATATCTGCAGCCGAAAAAATTAATAAAAATCCCACTCAAATTTGGTTTATGTTTATTTTCTATATCCAGTTAGTTGGGCCTGAGAGATAGGCTCTCTAAACGCATGGTATAGGGTATCGTATAGTCGGTCTAGACCGAGTATAATTTTCTTACTTGTTTCAGTTAACTTTAAATTTAAATACATTTTATATATTCTATTGAGATTTTTTTAGTGCTGACAGCATTTTTTTTTTTTTTTTTTCATTCACAAAACCCATTTTTTAGGTTTATTTGAGAAAATATTCGTTAATTCAGTCTATATGTTTATTTCTACTTAATTATTCCAACATATTTTTTTGCTTCTTATTAAGTAAAATTGTTGCCAGTTTTAATGTTTAGTATCGTTATTTAAATATCACTTTTCAAACTTTAATAGTTATTATTAATCAAGTTTAAGTTTAAATATTTTAGATTATTTTAAAACTTTTTCATTCAAATAACATATTTTTTCTTTTTGATGTCGATAATGTTTTTAAGGTGGCGCTAGGTATTTTCAATTTATAATTTATACGTTTATATTTTTGCTGCTATAAAGTTGATTTTTGATTAAATATGTAAAATTAAGAGCGTCTAAAAGTATGCCACATATTTTTTCTTATTATATGGAGGAATTATCAATTATTTTATATTTTAATAAGAGTATTTTTTACATTCATCGTATTCAATATTAGAGAATAATTTAAGGAAGTTGTATATTTCTTTCAATATCATGTCCACGTAAAACAAAAATTGATACAATTATTATTCCAATATATTTTTTTTTGCTTCTTATTAAGTACAATTATAGCCAATTTTAATGTTTAGTATCGTTATTTAAATATCACTTTTCAGACTTAATATTTATTTACTAAATTTGTTATTACATCAAACCAAATTTTTATTATACCCTCTACTCTAGTGTGCAGAGGGTATATATAAGTTTGTAATAATGAAAAAAAATCTGGACCCCGTAAAATATATATATTTGTGATCCTTGTAACAAGCAGAGTTGATAAAGCGATGTCCGTCCGTCTGTCCGTCTGTGGAAATCACGATTACAACTTTAATCGTTAAGCTAGGTTGTTCGTTTGCATTACAAAATAATTCACTACCATCCTGAGAAGTTTGATATTTAAGGTCGTCCAAATCGGTTAAACAAGTCCCAAGAATTGAACGAAGAAGTAAAAAAAGTATTGAAAAAATATGATTTACCTGTGTTGTTCTTGTTACGATAACGCCCTCAATAGAACAGCTAGGGCGTTCGTTTTTAGTGAGAAAGATTCACTAATATCATGAGAAGGTTTCTGTTTTTTAAATCATGACAATAGGTTTCATAGGTCCCGATAAATCACTGAAAAGTTAAAAAAATATATGATGTTTTCTATATTGTTGTTCTAAATTTTGTATTATGTCATAGCTGTACTTGTTGTTTTTGTGGTTGCTGCGGTAATAATATAAAAATTCACCAATATAAAAAGCAAATAATGCTAAACTATCTAATTAACAAAGTTTTTCTTTTCGTAATATGTACATATGTATAACTTTTTTCTATTTTTCTTATGTATTAATTTATTAAAAAAAACACAGCAATAACTTTCGATGTTGTATTTTTTGGTGTAATATTAAAATTAGTTAATTATTAAAAGAAACTATATAAGTTCAACATCAGTATTCTGCGATTTCTATAACATCACAAAATATTACAAATTGATACATACTACTGTTGCAAATATCGAAATACTATAAATAATATTTTATTTATTAAAATTCTGCAAAAAATAGTATGATTTTAAGGGTTGTATTTTTAGTATATATATAAACTCTGCATACTTGCATTCAAAAGTTGTAATGAAACCATAAAAGATTTACCGTGTAAAAAAATTGGTGTTGAAAACAAATACTTTTTTTGTCAGATGTTTTGTCTGCTGTTTAAACAAGTAAGAGTGTTAAATTCGGCCGTGCCGAATTTTTTGATACCCTCCACCTGAGTCTTAAACTCTATATTACACCCAATATTGACTACGGCTACCGATTTTAAACTTTTGCCGATACTGAAACATTAATTCCGAACTCAAAAATTCAAATGATTCAGGGCTAAAAATTATTATTATTAAAAATAAGCTAATTTTAAGATATTTTTATCTGAACTATTTTTTATTTTTATCTGCATTATATTTAATACAAAAAAAAAATACATAATAATAACAGGTAAGAAACTAGATATAGAAATTTAAACTTTTAATTTTTGATTTTTAATTTAAAATTTTTTTTTTAATTTTAAATGTTAAATTTTTAATTTTTAATGTTTAATTTTTAATTTTTAATTTTTAATTTTTATTTTTTAATTTTTAATTTTTAATTTTTAATTTTTAATTTTTAATTTTTAATTTTTAATTTTTAATTTTTAATTTTTAATTTTTAATTTTTAATTTTTAATTTTTAATTTTTAATTTTTAATTTTTAATTTTTAATTTTTAATTTTATATTTTTAATTTTTAATTTTTAATTGTTAGTTTTTAATTTTTAATTTTTTATTTTTAATTTTTAATTTTTAATTTTTAATTTTTAATTTTTAATTTTTAATTTTTAATATTTAATTTTTAATTTTTAAGTTGTCATTTTTAATTTTTGATTTTTGATTTTTAATTTTTAATTTTTAATTTTTAATTTTTAATTTTTAATTTTTAATTTTTAATTTTTAATTTTTAATTTTTAATTTTTAATTTTTAATTTTTAATTTTTAATTTTTAATTTTTAATTTTTAATTTTTAATTTTTAATTTTTAATTTTTAATTTTTAATTTTTAATTTTTAATTTTTAATTTTTAATTTAAATTTTTACTTTTTAATTTTTGATTTTTAATTTTTAATTTATAATTTTTAATTTTTAATTTTTAATTTTTAATTTTTAATTTTTAATTTTTAATTTTTAATTTTTAATTTTTAATTTTTAATTTTTAATTTTTAATTTTGGTTTTAATTATTAATTTTTAATTTGTCATTTTTCATCTTTCATTTCTCATTTTTATACCCTCCACTCCAGTGTGCAGAGGGTATATATAAGTTTGTCATTCCGTTTGTAATAATTAAAAAAAAAATTTTGGACCCTATAAAATATATATATTTGTGATCCTTATAACAACCGGAGTTGATATAGTGATGTCCGTCTGTGGAAATCACGATGACGGCATCAATCGGGCAGCTAGGGTGCTCGTTGACATAAAAACTGATTCACTAACATTAAGGCCCGAGATTTGAATGAAGAACTAAAAAGTCTTGAAAAAATATAATTTTCTATATTGTTCTTGTCACGATCACGCCCTCAATAGTGTAGCTACAGTGATCATTTTTAGTGAGAATGATTCACCAAATTCATGGGAAGATTTCTGTTTCAAAAATCATTAAAATCGGTGGAACAGGTCCAGGGAAATCTCTGAAAAAGTAAAAAAAGAAATGAAAGATATGATGTTTCTATATTGTTCTTGTTGTTATTCTAAATGTTGTGTTGTTGTCATAGCTGGACTTGTTGTTTTTGTGGTCGTTGTGGTAATAATATAATAAAAACTAACCCTTTGTATATTTTTTTATTAACTCTGGTAGAAAATTTTAAAAGTTTCCATTATTTTGGCATCACTAAAAAAATTTGTTAGATCATTTATTATTACCACGAGCCTGCCTGGAAAATTTCAGATCGAATGGGTCACGGGAAAGGGGTTAAAATCGATCCAAAATTTTTTCGACAAGCAGACACTACGAGTTAATATATGTAAAGGGAGTAAAAATTCACCAGCATCTAAAGCAAATAATGCTAAAATACCTTGTTGTTAATAAAAAAAAAACAATGTAAATTTAACAAAAAAAAATTTTATGTATAAATTTATTTAAAGAGAAAAACACAAAAATAACGTTTGATGTTGTATTTTTTGTGTGTAATATTTACATATACATACATGAACATATTAAATAACACAAATAATATACATATATTATATATACATATGTATATCCATAACAACTGCATGTTAGAAATAAATCGGTATATTATTTTATTTACATAAAATTCTGCAATATTTTGTTGTGGGGAAAATACATTTCTTTTGCATTAACAGAGTGTCACTTCATTTTGCTCAGCGTGACTATGCCACAGTAGATGGTGCCACAATTTTTGTTTGTTCTAATTACTTTTGCAATAGTTATTTCTATTTTAACATGAATGTTAATATTTTCAACTAGATATCATACAGAACAATTTTAAGAGTATACACGGGCTGGTCTTTTATTTCATACGTTTTTTCATTATTCTTTTACAAATATGAACATAAGTTTGAAATATTAACTTTTTGTTGTGTTTACAAAATAGAGTTACCGAGTTCATCAATGAGTTTTTTGCTTTCAAAACAGTTCTACATAATTATATAGAATTATTATTCTGCTTTACCTACAAAATATCTGATTGCGATTACATCTAATTTTTAAACATTGTTTATAATTACTAAAGCACTATTATTCACATAAATACAAAATTGCACTTTTTAAATTTTCCATTCAAATTTAAGAAAATATCAATTCTAAAAACTAGAATTAAAAATTTCCAATTATAAATTACAATTAATTGAATTTCAGAAAATCATATCAAAACGTCGGAAATTATAATTTTAAATTTAGAAGACATCAATTGCATCTTTAATATATAAATTTTATTCGTTAAACACAAATTGAAATTCCGAAAAATAAACACCAAATACCTGTGTTTACATTTAAAAAATTTTTACATTTAGAAAAAATATTGACATTCAGGAGAAATTAATAGCTTTTCAGTACCACGATTCAGTTACTTCTTTTAACGATAGTCGAATCGTTAAGAAAAAGAAAATAGCAAAATTATAAGTAAAATTCTTAAACGATATTCGCTATTGTTAAAGTCAGCTGTTGTTGTATCTAAACGACAACCATTTTTGTGTTGTTTATTCAATCGATACATAAATAAAAATCATAAAATAGAGAAAATATTTTGCTTTAATTAAAAAAAACTTTTTATATAAATAAAAAAATTAAATAGCATATTCAATTCATTATTTCATTTTCAAATAAACACACAGAAATATTAGCAAAAAAATAAAGATATTAAACATCAACATAAAATCATCCTGTCAAAAACGAAGTAATTTGTTTTTTTTTCTATTCTTCTTTGTGTTTTTCGCTTATTTTGACAGAGATGCCACTCGTTTACAATTTAAATAAATAGAAAAATAGATTTGTCGACTGTCGTTAAGATGTATGTACTTAGTTAATCACTTAATCCTTAGTGCAAACAACAATAGCTGTCGATATATTTTGCGATTGTCGGATCGTTGAAATTTACAGAATCACACTACAGAAAACATTAATTTAAATTCAATGAATTTTAGAAAACGTCAAATGATATTTAAGAATTGCGAACATAAAAACTGTTACATAAATAAACGCAATTTGTTGAGAATGTTATTTGTATAGAAATTTTCACAATTTTTTT
>OY821521.1:112974547-112980162 GCA_963682025.1 Cordilura impudica
ATTTTTAATTTTTAATTTTTAGTTTTTAATTTTTAATTTTTAATTTTTAATTTTTAATTTTAATTTTTAATTTTTAATTTTTAATTTTTAAATTTAAATATTTAATTTTTAATTTTTAATTTTTAATTTTCAATTTTTAATCTTTAATTTTTAATTTTTAATTTTTAGTTTTTAGTTTTTAATTTTTAATTTTTAATTTTTAATTTTTAATTTTTAATTTTTAATTTTTAATTTTTAATTTTTAATTTTTAATTTTTAATTTTTAATTTTTAATTTTTAATTTTTAATTTTTAATTTTTAATTTTTAATTTTTAATTTATAATTTTTAATTTTTAATTTTTAATTTTTAATTTTTAATTTTTAATTTTTAATTTTTAATTTTTAATTTTTAATTTTTAATTTTTAATTTTTAATTTTTAATTTTTAATTTTTAATTTTTAATTTTTAATTTTTAATTTTTAATTTTTAATTTTTAATTTTTAATTTTTAATTTTTAATTTTTAATTTTGAATTTTTAATTTTTCATTTTTAATTTTTAATTTTTAATTTTTAATTTTTAATATTTAATTTTTAATTTTTAATTTTTAATTTTTAATTTTTAATTTTTAATTTTTAATTTTTAATTTTTAATTTTTAATTTTTAATTTTATTTCTTATTTTTTATTTTTTAATTTTTAATTTTTAATTTTTAATTTTAATTTTTAATTTTTAATTTTTAATTTTTAATTTTTAATTTTTAATTTTTAATTTTTAATTTTTAATTTTTAATTTTTAATTTTTAATTTTTAATTTTTAATTTTTAATTTTTAATTTTTAATTTTTAATTTTTAATTTTTAATTTTTAATTTTTAATTTTTAATTTTTAATTTTTAATTTTTAATTTTTAATTTTTAATTTTTAATTTTTAATTTTTAATTTTTAATTTTTAATTTTTAATTTTTAATTTTTAATTTTTAATTTTTAATTTTTAATTTTTAATTTTTAATTTTTAATTTTTAATTTTAATTTTTAATTTTTAATTTTTAATTTTTAATTTTTAATTTTTAATTTTTAATTTTTAATTTTTAATTTTTAATTTTTAATTTTAATTTTTAATTTTTAATTTTTAATTTTTAATTTTTAATTTTTAATTTTTAATTTTTAATTTTTAATTTTTAATTTTTAATTTTTAATTTTAAATTTTTAATTTTTAATTTTTAATTTTTAATTTTTAATTTTAATTTTTAATTTTTAATTTTTAATTTTTAATTTTTAATTTTTAATTTTTAATTTTTAATTTTTAATTTTTAATTTTTAATTTTTAATTTTTAATTTTTAAATTTTAATTTTTAATTTTTAATTTTTAATTTTTAATTTTTAATTTTTAATTTTTAATTTTTAATTTTTAATTTTTAATTTTAATTTTTAATTTTTAATTTTTAATTTTTAATTTTTAATTTTTAATTTTTAATTTTTAATTTTTAATTTTTAATTTTTAATTTTTAATTTTTAATTTTTAATTTTTAATTTTTAATTTTTAATTTTAATTTTTAATTTTTAATTTTTAATTTTTAATTTTTAATTTTTAATTTTTAATTTTTAATTTTTAATTTTTAATTTTTAATTTTTAATTTTTAATTTTTAATTTTTAATTTTTAATTTTAAATTTTTAATTTTTAATTTTTAATTTTTAATTTTTAATTTTTAATTTTTAATTTTTAATTTCTAATTTTTAATTTTTAATTTTTAATTTTTAATTTTTAAGTTTTAATTTTTAGTTTTTAATTTTTAATTTTTAATTCTTAATTTTTAATATTTAATTTTTAATTTTTAATATTTAATTTTTAAGTTTTAAGTTTTAATTATTAATTTTTAATTTGTCATTTTTTCATCTTTCATTACTCATTTTGCAATCTTAATTTTTCATTTTCCATTTTTCATTTTTCAATTTTAATTTTTAATTTTCAATGTTCATTTTCCATTTTTCAATTTTCATTTTTCATTTTCCATTTTTCATATTTACTTTTCCATTTTCCATTTTTAATTTTTAATTTTTCATTTCTAATTTTTAATTTTTAATTTTTAATTTTTAATTTTTAATTTTTAATTTTTAATTTTTAATTTTTAATTTTTAATTTTTAATTTTTAATTTTTAATTTTTAATTTTTAATTTTTAATTTTTAATTTTTAATTTTTAATTTTTAATTTTTAATTTTTAATTTTTAATTTTTAATTTTTAATTTTTAATTTTTAATTTTTAATTTTTAATTTTTAATTTTTAATTTTTAATTTTTAATTTTTAATTTTTAATTTTTAATTTTTAATTTTTAATTTTTAATTTTTAATTTTTTATTTTTAATTTATAATTTTTAATTTTTAGTTTTGGTTTTTAATTTTTAATTGTTAGTTTTTAATTTATAATTTTTAATTTTTAATTTTTAATTTTTAATTTTTAATTTTTAATTTCTAGTTTTTAATTTTTAATTTTTAATTTTTAATTTTTAATTTTTAATTTTTAATTTTTAATTTTTAATTTTTAATATTTAATTTTTAATTTTTAATTTTTAATTTTTAATTTTTAATTTTTAATTTTTAATTTTTAATTTTTAATTTTTAATTTTTAATTTTTAATTTTTAATTTTTAATTTTTAATTTTTAATTTTTAATTTTTAATTTTTAATTTTTAATTTTTAATTTTTAATTTTTAATTTTTAATTTTTAATTTTTAATTTTTAATTTTTAATTTTTAATTTTTAATTTTTAATTTTTAATTTTTAATTTTTAATTTTTAATTTTTAATTTTTAATTTTTAATTTTTAATTTTTAATTTTTAATTTTTAATTTTTAATTTTTAATTTTTAATTTTTAATTTTTAATTTTTAATTTTTAATTTTTAATTTTTAATTTTTAATTTTTAATTTTAATTTTTAATTTTTAATTTTTAATTTTTAATTTTTAATTTTTAATTTTTAATTTTTAATTTTTAATTTTTAATTTTTAATTTTTAATTTTTAATTTTTAATTTTTAATTTTTAATTTTTAATTTTTAATTTTTAATTTTTAATTTTTAATTTTTAATTTTTAATTTTTAATTTTTAATTTTTAATTTTTAATTTTTAATTTTTAATTTTTAATTTTTAATTTTTAATTTTTAATTTTTAATTTTTAATTTTTAATTTTTAATTTTTAATTTTTAATTTTTAATTTTAATTTTTAATTTTTAATTTTTAATTTTTAATTTTTAATTTTTAATTTTTAATTTTTAATTTTTAATTTTTAATTTTTAATTTTTAATTTTTAATTTTTAATTTTTAATTTTTAATTTTTAATTTTTAATTTTTAATTTTATTTTTAATTTTTAATTTTTAATTTTTAATTTTTAATTTTTAATTTTTAATTTTTAATTTTTAATTTTTAATTATTCATTTTTAATTTGTCATTTTTCATCTTTCATTACTCATTTTTTAATCTTAATTTTTCATTTTCCATTTTTCATTTTTCAATTTTAATTTTTCAATTTTTAATGTTCATTTTCCATTTTTCAATTTTCATTTTTCATTTTCCATTTTTCATATTTACTTTTCCATTTTCCACTTTTAATTTTTAATTTTAAATTTTTAGTTTTTAATTTTTAATTTTTAATTTTTAATTTTTAATTTTTAATTTTTAATTTTTAATTTTTAATTTTTAATTCTTAATTTTTAATTTTTAATTTTTAATTTTTAATTTTTAATTTTTAATTTTTAATTTTTAATTTTTAATTTTTAATTTTTAATTTTAATTTTTAATTTTTAATTTTTAATTTTTAATTTTTAATTTTTAATTTTTAATTTTTAATTTTTAATTTTTAATTTTTAATTTTTAATTTTTAATTTTTAATTTTTAATTTTTAATTTTTAATTTTTAATTTTTAATTTTTAATTTTTAATTTTTAATTTTTAATTTTTAATTTTTAATTTTTAATTTTTAATTTTTAATTTTTAATTTTTAATTTTTAATTTTTAATTTTTAGTTTTAATTTTTAATTTTTATTTTTAATTTTTAATTTTTAATTTTTAATTTCTAGTTTCTAATTTTTAATTTCTAATTTTTAATTTTTAATTTTTAATTTTTAATTTTTAATTTTTAATTTTTAATTTTTTATTTTTAATTTTTAATTTTTTAATTTTTAATTTTTAATTTTTAATTTTTAATTTTTTATTTTTAATTTTTAATTTTTAATTTTTAATTTTTAATTTTTAATTTTTTATTTTTAATTTTTAATTTTTAATTTTTAATTTTTAATTTTTAATTTTTAATTTTTAATTTTTAATTTTTAATTTTTAATTTTTAATTTTTAATTTTTAATTTTTAATTTTTAATTTTTAATTTTTAATTTTTAATTTTTAATTTTTAATTTTTAATTTTTAATTTTTAATTTTTAATTTTTAATTTTTAATTTTTAATTTTTAATTTTTAATTTTTAATTTTTAATTTTTAATTTTTAATTTTTAATTTTTAATTTTTAATTTTTAATTTTTAATATTTAATTTTTAATTTTTAATTTTTAATTTTTAATTTTTAATTTTTAATTTTTAATTTTTAATTTTTAATTTTTAATTTTTAATTTTTAATTTTTAATTTTTAATTTTTAATTTTTAATTTTTAATTTTTAATTTTTAATTTTTAATTTTTAATTTTTAATTTTTAATTTTTAATTTTTAATTTTTAATTTTTAATTTTAATTTTTAATTTTTAATTTTTAATTTTTAATTTTTAATTTTTAATTTTTAATTTTTAATTTTTTATTTTTAATTTTTAATTTTTAATTTTTAAATTTTAATTTTTAATTTTTAATTTTTAATTTTTAATTTTTAATTTTTAATTTTTAATTTTTAATTTTTAATTTTTAATTTTTAATTTTTAATTTTAATTTTTAATTTTTAATTTTTAATTTTTAATTTTTAATTTTTAATTTTTAATTTTTAATTTTTAATTTTTAATTTTTAATTTTTTATTTTTAATTTTTTAATTTTTAATTTTTAATTTTTAATTTTTAATTTTTAATTTTTAATTTTTAATTTTTAATTTTTATTTTTAATTTTTAATTTTTAATTTTTAATTTTTAATTTTTAATTTTTAATTTTTAATTTTTAATTTTTAATTTTTAATTTTTAATTTTTAATTTTTAATTTTTAATTTTTAATTTTTAATTTTTAATTTTTAATTTTTAATTTTTAATTTTTAATTTTTAATTTTTAATTTTTAATTTTTAATTTTTAATTTTTAATTTTTAATTTTTAATTTTTAATTTTTAATTTTTAATTTTTAATTTTTAATTTTTAATTTTTAATTTTAATTTTTTAATTTTTAATTTTTAATTTTTAATTTTTAATTGTTAATTTTTAATTTTTAATTTTTAATTTTTAATTTTTAATTTTTAATTTTTAATTTTTAATTTTTAATTTTATAATTTATAATTTTTAATTTTTAATTTTTAATTTTTAATTTTTAATTTTTAATTTTTAATTTTTAATTTTTAATTTTTAATTTTTAATTTTTAATTTTTAATTTTTAATTTTTAATTTTTAATTTTTAATTTTTAATTATTTTAATTTTAATTTTAATTTTTATTTTTATTTTTTAATTTTTAATTT
>OY821521.1:112980362-113002862 GCA_963682025.1 Cordilura impudica
AAAAATTAAAAATTAAAATAAAAATTAAAAATTAAAATTAAAATTAAAAATTAAAAATTAAAAATTAAAAATTAAAAATTAAAAATTAAAAATTAAAAATTAAAAATTAAAAATTAAAAATTAAAAATTAAAAATTAAAAATTAAAAATTAAAAATTAAAAATTAAAAATTAAAAATTAAAAATTAAAAAATTAAAAATTAAAAATTAAAAATTAAAAATTAAAAATTAAAAATTAAAAATTAAAAATTAAAAATTAAAAATTAAAAATTAAAAATTAAAAATTAAAAATTAAAAATTAAAAATTAAAAATTAAAAATTAAAAATTAAAAATTAAAAATTAAAAATTAAAAATTAAAAATTAAAAATTAAAAATTAAAAATTAAAAATTAAAAATTAAAAATTAAAAATTAAAAATTAAAAATTAAAAATTAAAAATTAAAAATTAAAAATTAAAAATTAAAAATTAAAAATTAAAAATTAAAAATTAAAAATTAAAAATTAAAAATTAAAATTAAAATTAAAAATTAAAAATTAAAAATTAAAAATTAAAAATTAAAAATTAAAAATTAAAAATTAAAAATTAAAAATTAAAAATTAAAAATTAAAAATTAAAAATAAAAATTAAAAAATTAAAAATTAAAAATTAAAAATTAAAAATTAAAAATTAAAAATTAAAAATTAAAAAATAAAAATTAAAAATTAAAAATTAAAAATTAAAAATTAAAAATTAAAAATTAAAAATTAAAAATTAAAAATTAAAAATTAAAAATTAAAAATTAAAAATTAAAAATTAAAAATTAAAAATTAAAAATTAAAAATTAAAAATTAAAAATTAAAAATTAAAAATTAAAAATTAAAAATTAAAAATTAAAAATTAAAAATTAAAAATTAAAAATTAAAAATTAAAATTAAAAATTAAAAATTAAAAATTAAAAATTAAAAATTAAAAATTAAAAATTAAAAATTAAAAATTAAAAATTAAAAATTAAAAATTAAAAATTAAAAATTAAAAATTAAAAATTAAAAATTAAAAATTAAAATTAAAAATTAAAAATTAAAAATTAAAAATTAACAATTAGAAAATTTAAAATTAAAAATTAAAAATTAAAAATTAAAAATTAAAAATTAAAAATTAAAAATTAAAAATTAAAAAATAAAAATTAAAAATTAAAAATTAAAAATTAAAAATTAAAAATTAAAAATTAAAAATTAAAAATTAAAAATTAAAAATTAAAAATTAAAAATTAAAAATTAAAAATTAAAAATTAAAAATTAAAAATTAAAAATTAAAAATTAAAAATTAAAAATTAAAAATTAAAAATTAAAAATTAAAAATTAAAAATTAAAAATTAAAAATTAAAAATTAAAAATTAAAAATTAAAAATTAAAAATTAAAAATTAAAAATTAAAAATTAAAAATTAAAAATTAAAAATTAAAAATTAAAAATTAAAAATTAAAATTAAAAATTAAAAATTAAAAATTAAAAATTAAAAATTAAAAATTAAAAATTAAAAATTAAAAATTAAAAATTAAAAATTAAAAATTAAAAATTAAAAATTAAAAATTAAAAATTAAAAATTAAAAATTAAAAATTAAAAATTAAAAATTAAAAATTAAAAATTAAAAATTAAAATTAAAAATTAAAAATTAAAAATTAAAAATTAAAATTAAAAATTAAAAATTAAAAATTAAAAATTAAAAATTAAAAATTAAAAATTAAAAATTAAAAATTAAAAATTAAAAATTAAAAATTAAAAATTAAAAATTAAAAATTAAAAATTAAAAATTAAAAATTAAAAATTAAAAATTAAAAATTAAAAATTAAAAATTAAAAATTAAAAATTAAAAATTAAAAATTAAAAATTAAAAATTAAAATTTAAAATTAAAAATTAAAAATTAAAAATTAAAAATTAAAAAATTAAAAATTAAAAATTAAAAATTAAAAATTAAAAATTAAAATTAAAATTAAAAATTAAAAATTAAAAATTAAAAATTAAAAATTAAAAATTAAAAATTAAAAATTAAAAATTAAAAATTAAAAATTAAAAATTAAAAATTAAAAATTAAAAATTAAAAATTAAAAATTAAAAATTAAAAATTAAAAATTAAAAATTAAAAATTAAAAATTAAAAATTAAAAGTTAAAAATTAAAAATTATAAATTAAAAATAAGCAATTGAAAATTTAAAATTAAAAATTAAAAATTAAAAATTAAAAATTAAAATTAAAAATTAAAAATTAAAAATTAAAAATTAAAAATTAAAAATTAAAAATTAAAAATTAAAAATTAAAAATTAAAAATTAAAAATTAAAATTAAAAATTAAAAATTAAAAAATTAAAAATTAAAAATTAAAAATTAAAAATTAAAAATTAAAAATTAAAAATTAAAAATTAAAAATTAAAAATTAAAAATTAAAAATTAAAAATTAAAAATTAAAAATTAAAAATTAAAAATTAAAAATTAAAAATTAAAAATTAAAAATTAAAAATTAAAAATTAAAAATTAAAAATTAAAAATTAAAAATTAAAAATTAAAAATTAAAAATTAAAAATTAAAAATTAAAAATTAAAAATTAAAAATTAAAAATTAAAAATTAAAAATTAAAAATTAAAAATTAAAAATTAAAAATTAAAAATTAAAAATTAAAATTAAAAATTAAAAATTAAAAATTAAAAATTAAAAATTAAAAATTAAAAATTAAAAATTAAAAATTAAAAATTAAAAATTAAAAATTAAAATTAAAAATTAAAAATTAAAAATTAAAAATTAAAAATTAAAAATTAAAAATTAAAAATTAAAAATTAAAAATTAAAAAATTAAAAATTAAAAATTAAAAATTAAAAATTAAAAATTAAAAATAAAAATTAAAAATTAAAAATTAAAAATTAAAAATTAAAAATTAAAAATTAAAAATTAAAAATTAAAAATTAAAAATTAAAATTAAAAATTAATTAAAATTAAAAATTAAAATTAAAAATTAAAAATTAAAAATTAAAAATTAAAAATTAAAATTAAAAATTAAAAATTAAAAATTAAAAATTAAAAATTAAAAATTAAATAATTATAAAAATTTAAAAATTAAAATTTAAAATTTTAAAATTTAAAATTTAAAATTTAATATTTTAAATTTAAAATTTAAAATTAAAATATTAAAAATTAAAAATTTAAAATTAAAAATTAAAAAATTAAAAATTAAAAATTAAAAATTAAAAATTAAAAATTAAAAATTAAAAATTAAAAATTAAAAATTAAAAATTAAAAATTAAAAATTAAAAATTAAAAATAAAAATTAAAATTAAAAATTAAAAATTAAAAATTAAAAATTAAAATTAAAAATTAAAAATTAAATTAAAAATTAAAAATTAAAAATTAAAAATTAAAAATTAAAATTAAAAATTAAAAATTAAAATTAAAAATTAAAAATTAAAAATTAAAAATTAAAATTAAAAATTAAAATTAAAAATTAAAAATTAAAAATTAAAAATTAAAAATTAAAAATTAAAAATTAAAAAATTAAAAATTAAAAATTAAAAATTAAAAATTAAAAATTAAAAATTTAAAATTAAAAATTAAAATTAAAAATTAAAAATTAAAAATTAAAAATTAAAAATTAAAAATTAAAAATTAAAAATTAAAAATTAAAAATTAAAAATTAAAAATTAAAAATTAAAAATTAAAAATTAAAAATTAAAAATTAAAAATTAAAAATTAAAAATTAAAAATTAAAAATTAAAATTAAAAATTAAAAATTAAAAATTAAAAATTAAAAATTAAAAATTAAAAATTAAAAATTAAAATTAAAAATTAAAAATTAAAAATTAAAAATTAAAAATTAAAAATTAAAATTAAAAATTAAAAATTAAAAACTTAAAATTAAAAATTAAAATATAAAAAATTAAAAATTAAAAATTAAAAATTAAACATTAAAAATTAAAAATTAAAAATTCAAAATTCAAAATTAAAAATTAAAAATTAAAAATTAAAAATTAAAAATTAAAAATTAAAAATTAAAATTAAAAATTAAAAATTAAAAATTAAAAATTTAAAATTTAAAATGAAAAATTAATGTTAATAATTAAAAATTAAAAATTGAAAATTAAAAAATAAAAATTAAAAATTATAAATTAAAAATAAAAAACTAAAAATTAAAAATTAAAAATTAAAAATTAAAAATTAAAAATTAAAAATTAAAAATTTAAAATTAAAAATTAAAAATTAAAAATTAAAAATTAAAAATTAAAAATTAAAAATTAAAAATTAAAAATTAAAAATTAAAAATTAAAAATTAAAAATTAAAAATTAAAAATTAAAAATTAAAAAATTAAAAATTAAAAATTAAAAATTAAAAATTAAAAATTAAAAATTAAAAATTAAAAATTAAAAATTAAAAATTAAAAATTAAAATTAAAAATTAAAAATTAAAAATTAAAAATTAAAAATTAAAAATTAAAAATTAAAAATTAAAAATTAAAAATTAAAATGCACACTAAAAATTAAAAATTAAAAATTAAAAATTAAAAATTAAAAATTAAAAATTAAAAATTAAAAATTAAAAATTAAAAATTAAAAATTAAAAATTAAAAATTAAAAATTAAAAATTAAAATTATAAATTAAAAATTAAAATTTTAAAATTAAAAATTAAAAATTAAAAATTAAAAATTAAAAATTAAAAATTAAAAATTAAAAATTAAAAATTAAAAATTAAAAAATTAAAAATTAAAAATTAAAAATTAAAAATTAAAAATTAAAAATTAAAAATTAAAAATTAAAAATTAAAAATTAAAAATTAAAAATTAAAAATTAAAAATTAAAAATTAAAAAATTAAAAATTAAAAATTAAAAATTAAAAATTAAAAATTAAAATTAAAATTAAAAATTAAAAATTAAAAATTAAAAATTAAAAATTAAAAATTAAAAATTAAAAATTAAAAATTAAAAATTAAAAATTAAAAATTAAAAATTAAAAATTAAAAATTAAAAATTAAAAATTAAAAATTAAAAATTAAAAATTAAAAATTAAAAATTAAAAATTAAAAATTAAAAATTAAAAATTAAAAATTAAAAATTAAAAATTAAAAATTAAAAATTAAAAATTAAAATTAAAAATTAAAAATTAAAAATTAAAAATTGAAAATTAAAAATTAAAAATTAAAAATTAAAAATTAAAAATTAAAAATTAAAAATTAAAAATTAAAAATTAAAAATTAAAAATTAAAAATTAAAAATTAAAAATTAAAAATTAAAAATTAAAAATTAAAAATTAAAAATTAAAAATTAAAAATTAAAAATTAAAAATTAAAAATTAAAAATTAAAAATTAAAAATTAAAAATTAAAAATTAAAAATTAAAAATTAAAAATTAAAAATTAAAAATTAAAAATTAAAAATTAAAAATTAAAAATTAAAAATTAAAAATTAAAAATTAAAAATTAAAAATTAAAAATTAAAAATTAAAAATTAAAAATTAAAAATTAAAAATTAAAAATTAAAAATTAAAAATTAAAAATTAAAAATTAAAAATTAAAAATTAAAAATTAAAAATTAAAAATTAAAAATTAAAAATTAAAAATTAAAAATTAAAAATTAAAAATTAAAAATTAAAAATTAAAAATTAAAAATTAAAAATTAAAAATTAAAAATTAAAAATTAAAAATTAAAAATTAAAAATTAAAAATTAAAAATTAAAATTAAAAATTAAAAATTAAAAATTAAAAATTAAAAATTAAAAATTAAAATTAAAAATTAAAAATTAAAAATTAAAAATTAAAAATTAAAAATTAAAATTAAAAATTAAAAATTAAAAATTAAAAATTAAAAATTAAAAATTAAAAATTAAAAATTAAAAATTAAAAATTAAAAATTAAAAATTAAAATTAAAAATTAAAAATTAAAAATTAAAAATTAAAAATTAAAAATTAAAAATTAAAAATTAAAAATTAAAAATTAAAAATTAAAAATTAAAAATTAAAAATTAAAAATTAAAAATTAAAAATTAAAAATTAAAAATTAAAAATTAAAAATTAAAAATTAAAAATTAAAAATTAAAAATTAAAAATTAAAAATTAAAAATTAAAAATAAAATTAAAAATTAAAAATTAAAAATTAAAAATTAAAAATTTAAAATTTAAAATTAAAAATAAAATAGTAACGAGTAATTAAAAATTAGAAATTAAAAATTAAAAATTAAAAATTAAAAATTAAAAATTAAAAATTAAAAATTAAAAATTAAAAATTTAAAATTTAAAATTAAAAATTAAAAATTAAAAATTAAAAATTAAAAATTAAAAATTAAAAATTAAAAATTAAAAATTAAAAATTAAAAATTATAAATTAAAAATTAAAAATTAAAACTTAAAAATTAAAAATTAAAAATTAAAAATTAAAAATTAGAAATTAGAAATTAAAAATTAAAAATTAGAAATTAAAAATTAAAAATTAAAAATTAAAAATTAAAAATTAAAAATTAAAAATTAAAAATTAAAAATTAAAAATTAAAAATTAAAAATTAAAAACTAAAAATTAAAAATTGAAGATTAAAAATTAAAAACTAAAAACTATAAATTAAAAATTAAATATAAAATTAAAGATCGTAAATTAAAAATTAAAAATTAAAAATTAAAAATTAAAAATTAAAAATTAGAAATTAAAAATTAAAAATTAAAAATTAAAAATTAAAAATTAAAAATTAAAAATTAAAAATTAATAATTAAAAATTAAAAATTAAAAATTAAAAATTAAAAATTAAAAATTAAAAATTAAAAATTAAAAATTAAAAATTAAAAATTAAAAATTAAAAATTAAAAATTAAAAATAAAAAATTAAAAATTAAAAATTAAAAATTAAAAATTAAAAATTAAAAAATTAAAAATTAAAAATTAAAAATTAAAAATTAAAAATTAAAAATTAAAAAATTAAAAATTAAAAATTAAAAACTAAAAATTAAAAATTAAAAATTAAAAATTAAAAATTAAAAATTAAAAATTAAAAATTAAAAACTAAAAATTAAAAAGTAAAAATTAAAAATTAAAAATTAAAAATTAAAAATTAAAAATTAAAAATTAAAAATTACAAATTAAAAATTAAAAATTAAAAATTAAAAATTAAAAATTAAAAATTAAAAATTAAAAATTAAAAATTAAAAATTAAAAATTAAAAATTAAAAATTAAAAATTAAAAATTAAAAATTAAAAATTAAAAATTAAAAATTAAAAATTAATAATTAAAAATTAAAAATTAAAAATTAAAAATTAAAAATTCAAAATTAAAAATTAAAAATTAAAAACTAAAAATTAAAAATTAAAAATTAAAAATTAAAAATTAAAAATTAAAAATTAAAAATTAAAAATTAAAAATTAAAAATTAAAAATTAAAAATTAAAAATTAAAAATTAAAAATTAAAAATTAAAAATTAAAAATTAAAAATTAAAAATTAAAAATTAAAAATTAAAAATTAAAAATTAAAAAATTAAAAATTAAAAATTAAAAATTAAAAATTAAAAATTAAAAATTAAAAATTAAAAATTAAAAATTAAAAATTAAAAATTAAAAATTAAAAATTAAAAATTAAAAATTAAAAATTAAAAATTAAAAATTAAAAATTAAAAATTAAAAATTAAAAATTAAAAATTAAAAATTAAAAATTAAAAATTAAAAATTAAAAATTAAAAATTAAAAATTAAAAATTAAAAATTAAAAATTAAAAATTAAAAATTAAAAATTAAAAATTAAAAACTAAAAACTATAAATTAAAAATTAAATATTAAAATTAAAGATCATAAATTAAAAATTAAAAATTAAAAATTAAAAATTAAAAATTAGAAATTAAAAATTAAAAATTAAAAATTAAAAATTAATAATTAAAAATTAAAAATTAAAAATTAAAAATTAAAAATTAAAAATAAAAAATTAAAAATTAAAAATTAAAAATTAAAAATTAAAAATTAAAAATTAAAAATTAAAAATTAAAAATTAAAAATTAAAAATTAAAAATTAAAAATTAAAAATTAAAAATTAAAAATTAAAAATTAAAAATTAAAAATTAAAAATTAAAAATTAAAAATTAAAAATTAAAAATTAAAAATTAAAAATTAAAAATTAAAAATTAAAAATTAAAAATTAAAAATTAAAAATTAAAAATTAAAAATTAAAAATTAAAAATTAAAAATTAAAAATTAAAAATTAAAAATTAAAAATTAAAAATTAAAAATTAAAAATTAAAAATTAAAAATTAAAAATTAAAAATTAAAAATTAAAAATTAAAAATTAAAAATTAAAAATTAAAAATTAAAATTAAAAATTAAAAATTAAAAATTAAAAATTAAAAATTAAAAATTAAAAATTAAAAATTAAAAATTAAAAATTAAAAATTAAAAATTAAAAATTAAAAATTAAAAATTAAAAATTAAAAATTAAAAATTAAAAATTAAAAATTAAAAATTAAAAATTAAAAATTAAAAATTAAAAATTATAAATTAAAATTAAAAATTAAAAATTAAAAATTAAAAATTAAAAATTAAAAATTAAAAATTAAAAATTAAAAATTAAAAATTAAAAATTAAAAATTAAAAATTAAAAATTAAAAATTAAAAATTAAAAATTAAAAATTAAAAATTAAAAATTAAAAATTAAAAATCAAAAATTAAAAATTAAAAATTAAAAATTAAAAATTAAAAATTAAAAATTAAAAATTAAAAATTAAAAATTAAAAATTAAAAATTAAAAATTAAAAATTAAAAATTAAAAATTAAAAATTAAAAATTAAAAATTAAAAATTAAAAATTAAAAATTAAAAATTAAAAATTAAAAATTAAAAATTAAAAATTAAAAATTAAAAATTAAAAATTAAAAATTAAAAATTAAAAATTAAAAATTAAAAATTAAAAATTAAAAATTAAAAATTAAAATTTTAAAATTGAAAATTAAAAATTAAAAATTAAAAATTAAAAATTAAAAATTAAAAATTAAAAATTAAAAATTAAAAATTAAAAATTAAAAATTAAAAATTAAAAATTAAAAATTAAAAATTAAAAATTAAAAATTAAAAATTAAAAATTAAAAATTAAAAATTAAAAATTAAAAATTAAAAATTAAAAATTAAAAATTAAAAATTAAAAATTAAAAATTAAAAATTAAAAATTAAAAATTAAAAATTAAAAATTAAAAATTAAAAATTAAAAATTAAAAATTAAAAATTAAAAATTAAAAATTAAAAATTAAAAATTAAAAATTAAAAATTAAAAATTAAAAATTAAAAATTAAAAATTAAAAATTAAAAATTAAAAATTAAAAATTAAAAATTAAAAATTAAAAATTAAAAATTAAAAATTAAAAATTAAAAATTAAAAATTAGAAATTAAAAATTAAAAATTAAAAATTAAAAATTAAAAATTAAAAATTAAAAATTAAAAATTAAAAATTAAAAATTAAAAATTAAAAATTAAAAATTAAAAACTAAAAATTAAAAATTAAAAATTAAAAATTAAAAATTAAAAATTAAAAATTAAAAATTAAAAATTAAAAATTAAAAATTAAAAATTAAAAATTAAAAATTAAAAATTAAAAATTAAAAATTAAAAATTAAAAATTAAAAATTAAAAATTAAAAATTAAAAATTAAAAATTAAAAATTAAAAATTAAAAATTAAAAATTAAAAATTAAAAATTAAAAATTAAAAATTAAAAATTTAAGATTAAAAATTAAAAACTAAAAACTAAAAATTAAAAATTAAAAATTAAATATAAAATTAAAGATCAAAAATTAAAAATTAAAAATTAATAATTAAAAATTAAAAATTAAAAATTAAAAATTAAAAATTAAAAATTAAAAATTAAAAATTAAAAATTAAAAACTAAAAACTAAAAATTAAAAATTAAAAATTAAAAATTAAAAATTAAAAGTTAAAAATTAAAAATTAAAAATTAAAAATTAAAAATTAAAAATTAAAAATTAAAAATTAAAAATTAAAAATTAAAAATTAAAAACTAAAAATTAAAAATTAAAAATTAAAAATTAAAAATTAAAAATTAAAAATTAAAAATTAAAAATTAAAAATTAAAAATTAAAAATTAAAAATTAAAAATTAAAAATTAAAAATTAAAAATTAAAAATTAAAAATTAAAAATTAAAAATTAAAAATTAAAAATTAAAAATTAAAAATTAAAAATTAAAAATTAAAAATTAAAAATTAAAAATTAAAAATTAAAAATTAAAAATTAAAAATTAAAAATTAAAAATTAAAAATTAAAAATTAAAAATTAAAAATTAAAAATTAAAAATTAAAAATTAAAAATTAAAAATTAAAAATTAAAAATTAAAAATTAAAAATTAAAAATTAAAAATTAAAAATTAAAAATTAAAAATTAAAAATTAAAAATTAAAAATTAAAAATTAAAAATTAAAAATTAAAAATTAAAAATTAAAAATTAAAAATTAAAAATTAAAAATTAAAAATTAAAAATTAAAAATTAAAAATTAAAAATTAAAAATTAAAAATTAAAAATTAAAAATTAAAAATTAAAAATTAAAAATTAAAAATTAAAAATTAAAAATTAAAATTAAAAATTAAAAATTAAAAATTAAAAATTAAAAATTAAAAATTAAAAATTAAAAATTAAAAATTAAAAATTAAAAATTAAAAATTAAAAATTAAAAATTAAAAATTAAAAATTAAAAATTAAAAATTAAAAATTAAAAATTAAAAATTAAAAATTAAAAATTAAAAATTAAAAATTAAAAATTAAAAATTAAAAATTAAAAATTAAAAATTAAAAATTAAAAATTAAAAATTAAAAATTAAAAATTAAAAATTAAAAATTAAAAATTAAAAATTAAAAATTAAAAATTAAAAATTAAAAATTAAAAATTAAAAATTAAAAATTAAAAATTAAAAATTAAAAATTAAAAATTAAAAATTAAAAATTAAAAATTAAAAATTAAAAATTAAAAATTAAAAATTAAAAATTAAAAATTAAAAATTAAAAATTAAAAATTTAAGATTAAAAATTAAAAACTAAAAACTAAAAATTAAAAATTAAAATTAAATATTAAAAATTAAAGATCAAAAATTAAAAATTAAAAATTAATAATTAAAAATTAAAAATTAAAAATTAAAAATTAAAAATTAAAAATTAAAAATTAAAAATTAAAAATTAAAAACTAAAAACTAAAAATTAAAAATTAAAAATTAAAAATTAAAAATTAAAAGTTAAAAATTAAAAATTAAAAATTAAAAATTAAAAATTAAAAATTAAAAATTAAAAATTAAAAATTAAAAATTAAAAATTAAAAATTAAAAATTAAAAATTAAAAATTAAAAATTAAAAATTAAAAATTAAAAATTAAAAATTAAAAATTAAAAATTAAAAATTAAAAATTAAAAATTAAAAATTAAAAATTAAAAATTAAAAATTAAAAATTAAAAATTAAAAATTAAAAATTAAAAATTAAAAATTAAAAATTAAAAATTAAAAATTAAAAATTAAAAATTAAAAATTAAAAATTAAAAATTAAAAATTAAAAATTAAAAATTAAAAATTAAAAATTAAAAATTAAAAATTAAAAATTAAAAATTAAAAATTAAAAATTAAAAATTAAAAATTAAAAATTAAAAATTAAAAATTAAAAATTAAAAACTAAAATTAAAAATTAAAAATTAAAAATTAAAAATTAAAAATTAAAAATTAAAAATTAAAAATTAAGAATTAAGAATTAAGAATTAATAATTAAAAATTAAAAATTAAAAATTAAAAATTAAAAATTAAAAATTAAAAATTAAAAATTAAAAATTAAAAATTAAAAATTAAAAATTAAAAATTAAAAATTAAAAATTAAAAATTAAAAATTAAAAATTAAAAATTAAAAATTAAAAATTAAAAATTAAAAATTAAAAATTAAAAATTAAAAATTAAAAATTAAAAATTAAAAATTAAAAATTAAAAATTAAAAATTAAAAATTAAAAATTAAAAATTAAAAATTAAAAATTAAAAATTAAAAATTAAAAATTAAAAATTAAAAATTAAAAATTAAAAATTAAAAATTAAAAATTAAAAATTAAAAATTAAAAATTAAAAATTAAAAATTAAAAATTAAAAATTAAAAATTAAAAATTAAAAATTAAAAATTAAAAATTAAAAATTAAAAATTAAAAATTAAAAATTAAAAATTAAAAATTAAAAATTAAAAATTAAAAATTAAAAATTAAAAATTAAAAATTAAAAATTAAAAATTAAAAATTAAAAATTAAAAATTAAAAATTAAAAATTAAAAATTAAAAATTAAAAATTAAAAATTAAAAATTAAAAATTAAAAATTAAAAATTAAAAATTAAAAATTAAAAATTAAAAATTAAAAATTAAAAATTAAAAATTAAAAATTAAAAATTAAAAATTAAAAATTAAAAATTAAAAATTAAAAATTAAAAATTAAAAATTAAAAATTAAAAATTAAAAATTAAAAATTAAAAATTAAAAATTAAAAATTAAAAATTAAAAATTAAAAATTAAAAATTAAAAATTAAAAATTAAAAATTAAAAATTAAAAATTAAAAATTAAAAATTAAAAATTAAAAATTAAAAATTAAAAATTAAAAATTAAAAATTAAAAATTAAAAATTAAAAATTAAAAATTAAAAATTAAAAATTAAAAATTAAAAATTAAAAATTAAAAATTAAAAATTAAAAATTAAAAATTAATAATTAAAAATTAAAAATTAAAAATTAAAAATTAAAAATTAAAAATTAAAAATTAAAAATTAAAAATTAAAAATTAAAAATTAAAAATTAAAAATTAAAAATTAAAAATTAAAAATTAAAAATTAAAAATTAAAAATTAAAAATTAAAAATTAAAAATTAAAAATTAAAAATTAAAAATTAAAAATTAAAAATTAAAAATTAAAAATTAAAAATTAAAAATTAAAAATTAAAAATTAAAAATTAAAAATTAGAAATTAGAAACTAAAAATTAAAAATTAGAAATTAAAAATTAAAAATTAAAAATTAAAAATTAAAGATTAAAAACTAAAAACTATAAATTAAAAATTAAATATAAAATTAAAGATCAAAAATTAAAAATTAAAAATTAAAAATTAAAAATTAAAAATTAGAAATTAAAAATTAAAAATTAAAAATTAAAAATTAAAAATTAAAAATTAAAAATTAAAAACTAAAAATTAAAAATTAAAAATTAAAAATTAAAAATTAATAATTAATAATTAAAAATTAAAAATTAAAAATTAAAAATTAAAAATTAAAAATTAAAAACTAAAAATTAAAAATTAAAAATTAAAAATTAAAAATTAAAAATTAAAAATTAAAAATTAAAAATTAAAAATTAAAAATTAAAAATTAAAAATTAAAAATTAAAAATTTAAAATTAAAAATTAAAAATTAAAAATTAAAAATTAATAATTAAAAATTAAAAATTAAAAATTAAACATTAAAAATTAAAAATTATAAATTAAAAATTATAAATTAAAAATTAAAAATTAAAAATTAAAAATTTAAAATTAAAAATTAAAAATTAAAAATTAAAAATTAAAAATTAAAAATTAAAAATTAAAAATTAAAAATTAAAAATTAAAAATTAAAAATTAAAAATTAAAAATTAAAAATTAAAAATTAAAAATTAAAAATTAAAAATTAAAAATTAAAAATTAAAAATTAAAAATTAAAAATTAAAAATTAAAAATTAAAAATTAAAAATTAAAAATTAAAAATTAAAAATTAAAAATTAAAAATTAAAAATTAAAAATTAAAAATTAAAAATTAAAAATTAAAAATTAAAAATAAAAAATAAAAAATTAAAAATTAAAAATTAAAAATTAAAAATTAAAAATTAGAAATTAATAATTAAAATTTAAAAATTAAAAATTAAAAATTAAAAATTAAAAATTAAAAATTAAAAATTAAAAATTAAAAATTAAAAAATATAAATTAAAAATTAAAATTTTAAAATTAAAAATTAAAAACTAAAAATTAAAAAAAATTACAAATTACAAATTAAAAATTAAAAATTAAAAATTAAAAATTAAAAATTAAAAATTAAAAATTAAAAATTAAAATTAAAAATCAAAAATCAAAAATTAATAATTAAAAATTAAAAATTAATAATTAAAAATTAAAAATTAAAAACTAAAAATTAAAAATTAAAAATTAAAAATTAAAAATTAAATGTTAAAAATTAAAAATTAAAAATTAAAAATTACAAATTAAAAATTAAAAATTAAAAATTAAAAATTAAAAATTAAAAATTTAAAATTAAAAATTAAAAATTAAGAATTAAAAATTAAAAATTAAAAATTAAAAATTAAAAATTAAAAATTAAAAATTAAAAATTAAAAATTAAAAATTAAAAATTAAAAATTAAAAATAAAAAATTAAAAATTAAAAATTAAAAATTAAAAATTAAAAATTAAAAATTAAAAATAAAAAATTAAAAATTAAAAAATTAAAAATTAAAAATTAAAAATTAAAAATTAAAAATTAAAAATTAAAAATTAAAAATTAAAAATTAAAAATTAAAAATTAAAAATTAAAAATTAAAAATTAAAAATTAAAAATTAAAAATTAAAAATTAAAAATTAAAAATTAAGAATTAAGAATTAAAAATTAAAAATTAAAAATAAAAAATTAAAAATTAAAAATTAAAAATTAAAAATTAAAAATTAAAAATTAAAAATTAAAAATTAAAAATTAAAAATTAAAAATTAAAAATTAAAAATTAAAAATTAAAATTAAAAATTAAAAATTAAAAATTAAAAATTAAAAATTAAAAATTAAAAATTAAAAATTAAAAATTAAAAATTAAAAATTAAAAATTAAAAATTAAAAATTAAAAATTAAAAATTAAAAATTAAAAATTAAAAATTAAAAATTAAAAATTAAAAATTAAAAATTAAAAATTAAAAGTTAAAAGTTAAAAATTAAAATTAAAAATTAAAAATTAAAAATTAAAAATTAAAAATTAAAAATTAAAAATTAAAAATTAAAAATTAAAAATTAAAAATTAAAAATTAAAAATTAAAAATTAAAAATTAAAAATTAAAAATTAAAAATTAAAAATTAAAAATTAAAAATTAAAATTAAAAATTAAAAATTAAAAATTAAAAATTAAAAATTAAAAATTAAAAATTAAAAATTAAAAATTAAAAATTAAAAATTAAAAATTAAAAATTAAAAATTAAAAATTAAAAATTAAAAATTAAAAATTAAAAATTAAAAATTAAAAATAAAAAATTAAAAATTAAAAATTAAAACTTAAAAATTAAAAATTAAAAATTAAAAATTAAAAATTAAAAATTAAAAATTAAAAATTAAAAATTAAAAATTAAAAATTAAAAATTAAAAATTAAAAATTAAAAATTAAAAATTAAAAATTAAAAATTAAAAATTAAAAATTAAAAATTAAAAATTAAAAATTAAAAATTAAAAATTAAAAATTAAAAATTAAAAATTAAAAAATTAAAAATTAAAAATTAAAAATTAAAAATTAAAAATTAAAAATTAAAAATTAAAAATTAAAAATTAAAAATTAAAAATTAAAAATTAAAAATTAAAAATTAAAAATTAAAAATTAAAAATTAAAAATTAAAAATTAAAAATTAGAAATTAGAAACTAAAAATTAAAAATTAGAAATTAAAAATTAAAAATTAAAAATTAAAAATTAAAAATTAAAGATTAAAAACTAAAAACTATAAATTAAAAATTAAATATAAAATTAAAGATCAAAAATTAAAAATTAAAAATTAAAAATTAAAAATTAAAAATTAGAAATTAAAAATTAAAAATTAAAAATTAAAAATTAAAAATTAAAAATTAAAAATTAAAAATTAAAAATTAAAAACTAAAAATTAAAAATTAAAAATTAATAATTAATAATTAAAAATTAAAAATTAAAAATTAAAAATTAAAAATTAAAAATTAAAAACTAAAAATTAAAAATTAAAAATTAAAAATTAAAAATTAAAAATTAAAAATTAAAAATTAAAAATTAAAAATTAAAAATTAAAAATTAAAAATTAAAAATTAAAAATTAAAAATTAAAAATTAAAAATTAAAAATTAAAAATTAAAAATTAAAAATTAAAAATTAATAATTAAAAATTAAAAATTAAAAATTAAACATTAAAAATTAAAAATTATAAATTAAAAATTATAAATTAAAAATTAAAAATTAAAAATTAAAAATTTAAAATTAAAAATTAAAAATTAAAAATTAAAAATTAAAAATTAAAAATTAAAAATTAAAAATTAAAAATTAAAAATTAAAAATTAAAAATTAAAAATTAAAAATTAAAAATTAAAAATTAAAAATTAAAAATTAAAAATTAAAAATTAAAAATTAAAAATTAAAAATTAAAAATTAAAAATTAAAAATTAAAAATTAAAAATTAAAAATTAAAAATTAAAAATTAAAAATTAAAAATTAAAAATTAAAAATTAAAAATAAAAAATAAAAAATAAAAAATTAAAAATTAAAAATTAAAAATTAAAAATTAGAAATTAATAATTAAAATTTAAAAATTAAAAATTAAAAATTAAAAATTAAAAATTAAAAATTAAAAATTAAAAATTAAAAATTAAAAATTAAAAATTAAAAATTAAAAATTAAAAATTAAAAAATATAAATTAAAAATTAAAATTTTAAAATTAAAAATTAAAAACTAAAAATTAAAAATTACAAATTAAAAATTAAAAATTAAAAATTAAAAATTAAAAATTAAAAATTAAAAATTAAAAATTAAAAATTAAAAATTAAAAATTAAAAATCAAAAATCAAAAATTAATAATTAAAAATTAAAAATTAATAATTAAAAATTAAAAATTAAAAACTAAAAATTAAAAATTAAAAATTAAAAATTAAAAGCTAAAAATTAAAAATTAAAAATTAAAAATTACTATGCGATATCCTATACTATGCATTTAGAGAATAGTATTTAGGTCCGACTAATAGGGAATTTTTATTAAGTGAAGATCGGGGAGCAGCTTTATAAAGGGTCCGCCAAATAACTTTTTTTTTTGAAAATGCTATAAAAAAAAACTACTGAATATTATCTCAAATTTCTTTTTTTATTTGAAGGTACAACCCTTCCGGTTAATAATGGAAAATAATTTCATTCAAATGGCTGCCTCGGCTGACCATGCAGTAGCCTACACGATCGGTCCAATTTTTAAGCACATTATCGATTGTGTGCAGCTTTATTTCACCAATGGCTTCACGAATATTGTCCTTTAAAGCGTCAATTGTCTCTGGCTTGTTGGCGTAACACTTATCTTTGAGGGCACCCCACAAATAATAGTCCAACGGTGTCAAATCGCAGTTCCGAGGTGGCCAAATGACATCAGCTCTGCGGCTGATAATGCGATCTTCAAAAACAGGGCGCAAAACATCGAGTGTAGCTTCGGCTGTGTGGCACGTAGCGCCGTCCTGTTGAAAACAAATGTTGCCAATATCCTCCTCTTCAATTTTTGTGAACAAAAATTCGTTCAACATGGCTCGATAACGATCACCATTGACTGTAACGGCCTCTCCTTGCTCATTTTCGAAGAAAAATTGCCCAATTATGCCTCTGGACCAAAATCGGCACCAAACAGTGACTCGTTTTGGGTGTATCGGCTTTTCAATGTATGCGTGCGGGTTTTCTGTGCCCCAAATGCGACAATTTTGCTTGTTTACATACCCGCCAAGATCAAAATTAGCTTCATCTGAAAAGATGATTTTTTTTTGGCAAAATCGGCATCTTCTGTAAGTCGATCGCAGGCCCACTTAGCGAAGCGGAAACGCATTGGATGGTCAGTTGGCTTCAACTCCTGAACCAATTGGACTTTGTATGGCGTCATACCAAGGTCTTTATGCAAAATTCGTCTCAATGATGCCTCCGAAATGTTCAATTCTTGGGAACGACGGTGAATTGATGTTGATGGCGCTTCACGCACACTTTCTGCCACAGCAGCAATATTCTCGGGTGTAGGCACTGACATCAAATCAGACATGAGCTAAGTGTTACCATTCATGAAATAAGCACTAGTTGAAAAAAAAAAAACGTTAGATGGCGGACCCTTTATTTGGTCTATGACTAAGAATTATCCTATAGGGTTTATTTTTGGATTGCAGGTTGCTGCATGTAATAAACACACACAAACCCAATTTGACCGAGATCTAATAATAATTTGGAACCTATGGCAATATATGTCGATCTCAAAGCGACGACTAAGTCCCAATATGTACCGATTTTCAACAATTTCAATAGCGTCCTATGATAGAAGCTTATATACCAAATTTCATCAAAATATATTCATATTTGCGAGCCATAGTTTGATAAAAAGGTTTACAAGGTCACACAGACGGACGGGCAAACGGACATCGCTAAATCGACTGAAAAAGTGGTTCTGAGTAGATCGGTATAATAAAGGATGGGTATATGGCAAATACTTTTGGTAGTACAAACATCAGCACAAAGTCATTATACCCTGACCACAAGCTGGTATATGGTATAAAAAGTTTATTTTATTGTAAAGTACATTTTCTTATAAAAATACCGTTTCTTAAAAAAGTCGGTTATTAACAAAATACTTTTTTAAGGTAGCCAATTTTAACCAGTAGTTTTTTCATAAAAAGTACATTTTCTTAAAAAAGTAACTTTTCGTAATAAAGTATGTTTTCTTAAAAAAGTAACTTTTCTTAAAAAGTAAATTTTCTTAACAAAGTACCACTTAATTAAAATACCTTTTCTTAAAAAAGTACCTTTTCTTAACAAAGTACATATTCTTAATAAAGAAACTTTACTTCAGAAAGTAATATTTCTTCAAAAAGTATATTTTCTTAAAAATTTACCTTTTCTTAAAAAGGTACCTTTTCTTAAAAATTTACATTTTCTTAAAAAAATACTCTTTCTTAAAAAGTACCTTTTCTTCAAAAAGTACCTTTTCCTAAAAAAGTACCTGTTCTTAAAAAGTATATTTTCTTAAAACAGGACATTTATTTAAAAAAGGACATTCTCTTAAAAAAAGTACTTTTTTTTCAAAAAGTACTAAGTACCTTTTCTTTAAAAATTCCCTTTTCTTAAAAAAGTTACCTTTTCTTAAAAAAGTAACTTTTCTTAAAAAGTACATTTTCCCAAAAGTTCCATTTAATAAAAATACCTTTTCTTAAAAAAGTATATTTTCTTAAAAAAGTCCTTTTCTGAAAAAATAAAAGTTTCTTAAAAACTAACTTTTCTTAAAAAAGTACCTTTTCTTAAAAAGTACATTTTCTTAAAAAAGAAACTTTACTTCAGAAAGTAATATTTCTTCAAAAAGTATATTTTCTTGAAAAAGTAGCTCTTCTGAAAAAATACTCATTCTTCAAAAAGTACCTGTCCTTCAAAAAGTACCTTTTCTTAAAAAATAAATTTTCTTAAAAAGTATATTTTCTTAAAAAACTACATTTATTTAAAAAACAACATTTTCTTAAAAAAGTATCTTTTCTTCAAAAAGTACCTTTGCTTCATAAAGTAGCTTCAAAAAGTAAAAAAGACCTTCTCTTAAAAAAGTACCTTTTCTTAAAAAAGTGCATTTTCTTAAACAAGTACATTTGCTTAAAATATTACATTTTCTTAAACAAGTACATTTTCTTAAAAAAGTAAGTACTTTTATCGGTTTTATAACAAGGATTAAAACAATTTCTTTGCCAAAATTTAAAATTCCTCTTACCCACTGATAATAATAACGTAAAATTAAAACGAAATCACCAAATTGAAAATTATATGCTTATAGTAGCAGATAGTATTTGAATTTATTAAATCATATAAAGGTTTTATCCTCTTAAAAAAGTACCTTTACTTAAAAAGTACATTTTCTTAAAAAAGAAACTTCCTTAGAAAGTAATATTTCTTCAAAAAGTATATTTTCTTAAAAATTTACCTTTTCTTAAAACAGTACATTTTCTTAAAAAAGTACCTCTTCTGAAAAAAATACTCTTTCTTAAAAAAGTACCTTTTCGTAAAAAAGTATGTTTTAGAAATTAGAAACTAAAAATTAAAAATTAGAAATTAAAAATTAAAAATTAAAAATTAAAAATTAAAAATTAAAAATTAAAGATTAAAAACTAAAAACTATAAATTAAAAATTAAATATAAAATTAAAGATCAAAAATTAAAAATTAAAAATTAAAAATTAAAAATTAAAAATTAGAAATTAAAAATTAAAAATTAAAAATTAAAAATTAAAAATTAAAAATTAAAAATTAAAAATTAAAAATTAAAAATTAAAAACTAAAAATTAAAAATTAAAAATTAAAAATTAATAATTAATAATTAAAAATTAAAAATTAAAAATTAAAAATTAAAAATTAAAAATTAAAAATTAAAAACTAAAAATTAAAAATTAAAAATTAAAAATTAAAAATTAAAAATTAAAAATTAAAAATTAAAAATTAAAAATTAAAAATTAAAAATTAAAAATTAAAAATTAAAAATTAATAATTAAAAATTAAAAATTAAAAATTAAACATTAAAAATTAAAAATTATAAATTAAAAATTATAAATTAAAAATTAAAAATTAAAAATTTAAAATTAAAAATTAAAAATTAAAAATTAAAAATTAAAAATTAAAAATTAAAAATTAAAAATTAAAAATTAAAAATTAAAAATTAAAAATTAAAAATTAAAAATTAAAAATTAAAAATTAAAAATTAAAAATTAAAAATTAAAAATTAAAAATTAAAAATTAAAAATTAAAAATTAAAAATTAAAAATTAAAAATTAAAAATTAAAAATTAAAAATTAAAAATTAAAAATTAAAAATTAAAAATAAAAAATAAAAAATTAAAAATTAAAAATTAAAAATTAAAAATTAAAAATTAAAAATTAGAAATTAATAATTAAAATTTAAAAATTAAAAATTAAAAATTAAAAATTAAAAATTAAAAATTAAAAATTAAAAATTAAAAATTAAAAATTAAAAATTAAAAATTAAAAATTAAAAATTAAAAATTAAAAAATATAAATTAAAAATTAAAATTTTAAAATTAAAAATTAAAAACTAAAAATTAAAAATTACAAATTAAAAATTAAAAATTAAAAATTAAAAATTAAAAATTAAAAATTAAAAATTAAAAATCAAAAATCAAAAATTAATAATTAAAAATTAAAAATTAATAATTAAAAATTAAAAATTAAAAACTAAAAATTAAAAATTAAAAATTAAAAATTAAAAATTAAAAGTTAAAAATTAAAAATTAAAAATTAAAAATTAAAAATTACAAATTAAAAATTAAAAATTAAAAATTAAAAATTAAAAATTTAAAATTAAAAATTAAAAATTAAGAATTAAAAATTAAAAATTAAAAATTAAAAATTAAAAATTAAAAATTAAAAATTAAAAATTAAAAATTAAAAATTAAAAATTAAAAATTAAAAATTAAAAATAAAAAATTAAAAATTAAAAATTAAAAATTAAAAATTAAAAATTAAAAATTAAAAATAAAAAATTAAAAATTAAAAATTAAAAATTAAAAATTAAAAATTAAAAATTAAAAATTAAAAATTAAAAATTAAAAATTAAAAATTAAAAATTAAAAATTAAAAATTAAAAATTAAGAATTAAGAATTAAAATTAAAAATTAAAAATAAAAAATTAAAAATTAAAGATCAAAAATTAAAATTAAAAAGTAAAAACTAAAAATTAAAAATTAAAAATTAATAATTAAAAATTAAAAATTCAAAATTAAAAATTAAAAATTAAAAATTAAAAATTAAAAATTAAAAATTAAAAATTAGAAATTAGAAATTAAAAATTAAAAATTAAAAATTAAAAATTAAAAATTAAAAATTAAAAATTAAAAATTAAAGATAAAACTAAAAACTAAAAAATAAAAATTAAAAATTAAATATAAAATTAAAGATCAAAAATTAAAAATTAAAAATTAATAATTAAAAATTAAAAATTAAAAATTAAAATTAAAAATTAAAATTAAAATTAAAAATTAAAAATTAAAAATTAAAATTAAAAATTAAAAATTAAAAATTAAAAATTAAAAATTAAAAATTAAAAATTAAAAATTAAAAATTAAAAATTAAAAATTAAAAACTAAAATTAAAAATTAAAAATTAAAAATTAAATATTAAAAATTAAAAATTAAAAATTAAAAATTAAAAATTAAAATTAAAAATTAAAAATTAAAAATTAAAAATTAAAAATTAAAATTAAGAATTAAGAATTAAGAATTAATAATTAATAATTAAATAATTAAAAATTAAAATTAAAAATTAAAAATTAAAAATTAAAAATTAAAAATTAAAAAAATTAAAATTAAAAATTAAAAATTAAAATAAAATTAAAATTAAAAATTAAAAATTAAAAATTAAAAATTAAAAATTAAAATTAAAAATTAAAAAATTAAAAATTAAAAATTAAAAATTAAAAATTAAAAATTAAAATTAAAAATTAAAAATTAAAAATTAAAAAATTAAAAATTAAAAATTAAAAATTAAAAATTAAAAATTAAAATTAAAATTAAAA
>OY821521.1:113010362-113080362 GCA_963682025.1 Cordilura impudica
GGGAGGGCGCCGCGCGAAAACGGTATGTAATGGGGAAAAATGGGTGCGATATTCGGATTCAGGAGGTCATTTTACATAAGAATCGGCAGGAATAATTTCGGGGCTCTGAAAAAATTTTATTTTTCAGAGCAGTGTTATGTGTTATTTATTCATGCACTCTCATGTTATTGTTAGTGATATATTCAATTAGTTTACGGATAACTTGTGAATCTGACAAATTTCGATTGATTTTTAATTTTTATCTATACTAATATAATAAAGAGGTAATGTTTGTTCGTTTTTTGTTTGTTTGTTTGCTTGTAGGATGTAATATCCGTAACTACTGATCTGTAGCGCGAATCAGTAACTTCTTTTAACGAAAATCGAATCGTTAAAAAAAGATAACAACAAAATTATCGATTTTGGTATTCAGTAAAATTTTTAAACGATATTCGCTATTGTTAAAGTCAGCTGTTGTTGTTATCTAAACGACTACAATTATTCTGTTGTTTATTGAATCGTTAAAAAATTAAATTTTTTAAATAAAAATCATAAAATAATGAAAATATTTTGCTTTTATTATAAAAAACTTTTTATATAAATAAAAAAATTAAATAGCATATTCAATGCAATATTTTATATTCAAATAAATAAACAAAAATATTAATAAAAATAAAGAAATTAAACATAAACATAAAATCATCCTGTCAAACACCAAGTGATTTGTTTTTTTTTTCTATTCTTTGTGTTTTTCGCTTATTTTGTCAGAGATGCCACCCGTTTAAAATTTAAATAAATAGAAAAATAGATTTGTCGACTATGGTTAAGGTGTAGGTACACACAGCCAAATGTCTACATAAAATGCTCTATAAAATAGAACAAAGTTAATAAGATTTCCTTATGGTTTTTCGCCAATAAGAAACCATTATAATTTTAAAAAGAAATTCTTATCAATAAAATCAATAAGATATCTACTGAAAATAATAAGAAAATCTTATCAATAAAATCAATAAGATATCGTATGAAAATAATAAGAAGTTCTTATTAAAAAAAAACAATAAGATATCTTTTGAAAGTAATAAGAAGTTCGTATTAAAAAAATCAATAAGATATCTTATGAAAATAATAAGAAGTTCTTATTAAAAAAATTAATAAGATATCTTATGAAAATAATAAGAAGTTCTTATTAAAAAAATCAATAAGATATCTTATGAAAATAATAAGAAAAAAACGCTTAAATGCATTTCCAACTAGGTATGATTGATATTTTTGCGAAAAATTTAAGCACTCATGCTTATTACCAATAATATAAACTTTTTTATCTTCAATTAAAAAGTTTACTATTTCAAAAATGCTGACAGTTTGTTCATAAGGTGTGACACTATGTCCCATTTTGAAATTAATGCCTCTGAAAACAACAGAGTTTGTTCTAGTCAACGATTTTATGTTAGATAAATTAAGAGATGTATATAAATAACATTTTTCCACTTCGATTGGACCCATATCATTGTATACATATTGATATTGAAAGAAACTGTTTTTTAAAACACAGTTTGCAAATCTTAACGATGATTTAATTGACAGAGATAAAGCAATATTAAGTCTCGAGGTTATGCTTTGAGCGTATTGTTTGTGCAATTGATGTTGAGATTCGAATCTGAATGACCAAATATATTTTAGAGGACCCAACTTTCTTATTATGTTTGGGTAATGCACTAAATTATGAAATTTATTTTTCAAATTTTCTTTAAAAAGTTTTTTATACATTTCATTGCGCTCTTTTATTAACAATTGTAGACTATCTAGAGTTTCATCATCATAATTCGGTAGCAATATAGCATATCAACTAATTTTATAAGTAGAATTGTAAATTTATAAACCGCATTCTTTATATCGACTAAATCTCCGATCATTAGAAGTACGAAGTGAACAATGGTTTTCATTTGTTTCGCGCTCATTTTGAATGATGAATTTTCTATATGATGTTTATCGATAGAGGGACTTAAATTTCCTATCTCTGAAGCCCCATATTGAAACATTTGTTTCCTATAATTCAGGGTCTCTAAAGAAAAATATTTTTTTTTCATACACAAAATAATGCAAGATCTTACTTAAATTGTATTTGCATACGCCCAGAAAAATATCGTGCATTATATCGCAAGCAATGTTATTAGTTACGTGAAAATTTGTTAAAGTATTGAAGATTGAAGAATTTTCAATACCTGTAATTGATGGGTCTTCTTCATAATTAGTAATATTTCTCAATGAAATTGCTATTTCTACACAATCAGTTCTAGTTTCTGTTTTATTTCTTTTGCATATTCTGCAAAAATAATTAGACGATGGCGATTCATAATACCCCAATAGTGTATTCAAACCTAAATTATCGCCTAAGATTTGTATTAATTGTGTATGTACCCTGTAATGACAATTGTTTTTATATTTAAACCATCTATCTGTAATTTTTTAAAAATTTCTATAAGTGGTGTTATGGATACATTTATACCACAGTATTTCAAATCTTGGGTTTTAATAAAACCAGCAACAAATACAATTGTCATTTTACTGTTTTGAAATTTTGGTAGACTTGGGAAAGAGTAGTAAAATCCACATACTTTTTGTTTCCCAGATTTTGAATTAAGAGGGTTAACTTCAAAATCGTCGGAGTATAAGAATGTCGGTAATGAAACACAAGTTTGATCTTTATGCAAATTATTACAATTATTTGTATTTTTCCATAGATCACCATTGATAATGCTGTCATATGAATTGAAAGTTGAAGCATGTTCCATATTTGAAATAAGTTTTTTAGAACTCCCTCACTTTCCAAGAATTTTTGTATTTGAAATGGTATATCAAGAAGTGTAATTTCAATTGTATTTTCTGAAAGAGTAGGATTATGTTTTCAAACAATTCCAGACAGGTCATTAGCAATGGTATATTTAATTGGGGGCTTATAAAGTTGGAGTTTTTCCAATTCTTTGAAAAATTTATATTCAGTATCAATATCTAAAAATGGATTAGATATGACACGCAGTAGTTCTTCAGATAACGTTTTGTTTTGAATGTCATTTACTTGTCTGATCATATGCGATATGGGAACTGTGATACGTTGAGTGACAGAATTTTGAATTGTTTGTATATGATTTCGAGGAAAAGTCGTGTTGCTGTGGAGATCGAGAAGAAATTATACTACTGATTGCTTGAACATTGGCAAAAATTCTTGCAATGAATGTGTTGTCATCTCTAATGAGCTAGATGATTCTTGCAAGAATGAAACGTTTTCGGTAATTTGATTTGCACTGTGTTGATAAGGAACAATTTCTTTCACATGTTTTCCTAAATGCTTTTTAAATCTATGTATATTATGAAATTTTTGTTTGCAATTCGCTTCATTGCAGATGAAAATGTATATACTAGGCACACTATGATCTACCATTAGGTGATTTATGAGCAAATCAGGATGTAAATGATTCTTTTCACATAAACAGCAAGCAAATTTTGGCATTTTTAATGGTTTTAAATGAATATTTTAATCTGAATGTAGTTTGCTTAAAGGATTCGAAACAGAAGGAAAGTCTTCTGACTAAATTTCAAAAAAGAATTGCTCCAAAAATGCCCAAACTTGCTTGCTGCTGTGTGAATACTTAATATTAAATACAAAACTTAGCTTAATGATATAGTCGATGCACTTCATATATGTGCATCACTTCCATTTAATTTCATCGCAGAAGATGAAAAAGTCTGATATATTAGAATAATCTGACCCAACAACTATTATTCTCGGCTGCAGAGTTTCTTTTTTGGCCGCGTACTCCTCTTTAAGTTTCCCAATTTTTGGTTGAACGTCATTTATCGTAGTTACACGAGTGATAAAGTCAGTCTGTGCATCAACTATAGTTGGCTTCTGTGTCTAATTACGACGTTGGCTTCTGTGTCTTATTCATGCAGAATTGCACGAAGCAACAAATTGAACACAATATTTCGAATCTGTGGAAAAAAAACAATATTAAGAATTAAAATATGTAAACTGTAAACGATAAAGCGATAAATTGAGTGGTTCTTCGTGATAAATAAAATAGCACTTGGCACCATTTCTCTCTAAGCTAGCGTATATAAAAATATTTTAATAAGTACCGTTTGTGATTTTTTCATCGGAAAGCTTCGATAAATAATTTTCTCTGCAAGCTGCGTCCTTTATATCTGACTTCAAAATTGGTATAATTTTCTTTAAAAAATGGTCAAGCTCCGTAAAAAATATATGCCCCTTTCCAGGATGAATATTTTCAAAATCTATTTCAATCTAACAAGATAATAATTTTTTTATTAGAAAATACTTTAAAAAAAATTATTTTATATTAGCAGTCACTTACTAGTTCGTAACCGTTTGAATCATTGTATCGTCTAAACTATCGTTTAAACTAAATTTGGGTCATAAAACACGAATCCACTAATATTTTTTTTTTCTAAAGTAGGCGTGGCCTTACAACCTCAAAATAAGTTAGCCCGTCTCTAGGCGGTCTCATGCAGAAAGCTTTGAAAAAATCCCATGAATCTATGATAATAAAAAAGCGTTGTTTGATTTTATTTATTCAAAAAATTAAAAGTTTGAAAACCCAATGATTTAAATGGAGCATTCAAACATGTAACTATATTTATATATAAATTTGATGAAGTATTGGTTTTTTATAAAGTATGGAATTCCTTGAAACAAGAATTTTGGACGAACATACACAAGGGTATTTGACATTTTTCACAATATATTTGGGTGTCAGATTTACAGGGCTTGTTGCGACATTGCCGTGTCTTGCTTTCGTCCTGAAAAGATGGCCAATGGAGACCATCATATCTAACATTAAATGGCGGCAGATACAACAACTTAGATCTCTGTGGAGTTTCTGCAGAATGTCCGGCGTCATTAGATGGTCGGCCAACCTTCTTTTTTCTGACATTCGCAAAAGACTTTCTGCTACTTCTGCACCGAACTTTGGAAATATCGAGGAACTTTTTTTGCAACCATCCGCTCGTCAGTAGACAATTTACAATTCTTCACTCGGTTAGCACGAAAAGTTCCAAGAGAATAAATCTGCGACTCCGTAGATAAACCAAAAGTTATTAAAATATGTTATGTGATTCTGAAAGTCAGGTATGTTGCGAGACAAACGAACAACAACATTTGACGCAGCTCCCAAATCAGGCATTCCTTCTTGAATGACGTTGTCGGCAGCACCAGTGAATACTTCAAAATTATAAGAATAACCCTTTGTGTAACAAAGAGACAAAATCTTGAACCCCCATTTATGGGGCTTATTTGGCATGTACTGCTAAATGTTTGTTTTAGACATTTTGGTTCCACACATTTGTTCGTCAATACTCAAACGCTGCACCATTGGCACCGAGGAAAATCGAGCATTCATATGTTTTATGATGGGACGGATAAGATATAAAATGTCGTATTCAGCGTCATCTCTAGATGGACGTTTAGAACTGTCAGCAAAATGTATATGGCTTCGAATTTCTTCAAACCGATTCACAGTCATGCCATTTCGTATAAGTTCGAAAGAATATTTACCCCAAAAGGATCGCACATTTGAGTAACGATACACAGACATGAACATTAGAATAGCTATGTATTTTCTTATATCTTGTGCTTTGCAGGAAAATGTAGAGTTAATTTTTTTCGTGCATAAAGATTGCTTTCTAAAGAAATTAGTTGTAGCAATTCTTCATCAACAAAGTAAGCAAAACAATCATAGGGTGTTTTTAAGTGAGAAAACTCGCTCAATTCCGGGTTCTGGAATGCCAACTCTGCGACATTAATCTGAAGGTTCTTTTTTCGCCAGATCAATTTTTGAAGTTCTGCCATATTATTACGAAGCTGTGCAATATTACCTTGGAAGTGACCTAATGATGACTGTTCTGGTTCTTCCTGGATATTTTCAACTGTAGCTATTCGTGCTATTTTCCGCAAACGACTGGTAAATGGAACACTAATTTCATCTGCGGCATTTTTCTGCTTACCTGCAGCAGTTTCAAAAAAATTAGCCGTCTCAATGGTAGAATAATTTACAGCTTCAGATCTGTTACCATTTTCCGAAGGAGGAGGAGTGGATGTTGCTAAAGAAAGGTCAAGGACCGACACATTAATGCTACACGATACTACTTGTTGAGGAAAAAGTCAGTTTCATTTGGAAGCGTATAATCAGGATCATCGGCGTTATCATCACTATCAAAGTCATATCCTCCTATTTCTTCGTCGCTATCTTCGCAGAAGTCCATAAAATCAAGAAACTCGTCATCTGACATCTTTGATAAGTCATACTTGCATTCACGTTCCCAACGCGACATTATTCTATTGAACAAATTATATAACATTCACATCAGTTTAAAAATTCAATTTGAAATAAAATTTTTTTTAACGCACTGCATACAACCGCCTACAGACGGTTGTGTCTGTCAAGCGTTGATAGGCATTGCAAACATAAAAATGCATTGTCTAACACTTTATTTCACTTCAAAACATTTCAAACTACTTACCAACAAAATTCCCATTCGAATATTTCAATTAGTTACTGTTTGAATATTTACACAAAAATCACCTTCTGAGAAAAATATTTTTTTTTTAACTTTCGACCGCTTTTCTGTCACACAACTGAAAAAATTTTGCAAATGTAATGAAATGCTGAGTTGATGTATTGACAAAACCGAAATACATTAGGCTACTAGATCATATTTTTAAAAATCAAACTACCAGTGTTTTTTATTTGAATGGTCTGGTCTTTTAAACTGTGACCGTCTGTAGACGATCATATGCACTAGAGGGTTAACTGATCGGTTATATTTTCCAACTGTTTTAGTATGCGACTGTTTGTTGATTGCGTTCCTCATCGCAACTAAATGGTTTATTCTGTGAAAATGCACATATTAGTTTATTCAAATTGATGAGTGTTTTTTCTACCAGGGTTGTATGATTTTTTACCATATGTTTTCGCCATTCTCTCAATCCAGTCTTAAATTTTATTTTTTCGCCAAAACATTTTTCATCCAAAATGTCAATCAAATACTTAATATCTTCTGTTTCAATTTTCAGTAAAACATCGATGGAGCTAATGCCGCGATTATTAAATGTATTAATTATTTCTTGAGTCGTGTTCCAAGATGTAAATAGATCCAAAATTTCACTTTGATCGCTTGGTTGCAGCGAAAGTAAATTATTCGATTCATTTGAAGATATATTAAACATTGTAGGAGTGAATCCATCAATCAAGCAAAACTTAAAAGAAACAATACACAATAAATTAAAACACAAATAAAAGCTTTCTACTGTAAAACTGCGTTGTTGCACTGTACCTTTTTTTTTTGGCATACTATGTATATGTAGGTACATACATATTTACATATATGAAGTTTCTTTCAGCGACACTGTCAAATTTTTAGTTTCAAAACACGGTTTAAAACATAAAATTTGCTTTTCAATTAAATAAACTATATCACAACAAATACTCACATCACTTCTCCAAAATTGCGATGTATATTTATTTTAACTTCACTAATAAAAATTATAGTTCAAATTGATTAAAAATCAATCACTTGTAGACGCAATTACACCGAACAGAACAATGAGCGTGGCACGAGCCGTGCGAATAGATCAGAATAACGCCGATGATGATGCAGCCAGTGCTACCACTTATAAAATATATATTATTTGAAGAATTACATTTTTTATTCTGCGTGTAATGACTTTCTAAACGTTCATTAATTTTTTTCTTTTAATATATTTCACATATGTACATATTTAATTTAATTATTATTAATTATTATATTTAAATATTATAAATAAAATAATAATATATTTTCTTATATTTTATTTTGTTGATTTATTCTGTCAAATGTTGACATTTGGCATCTCTAAAATGATGAATATAATGTGATGATTTTTGGCACGCGACAAATTACCAACATATATTGAAGTAGGCTGATGCGTATTCGATTTAATGTAAAGCAGCAACAAATTTCGCATATATAAGACATCTATTATAATCAATAAGATGTTCATATTAATAAATTCAATAAGACTTTTTATATGAAAATATGGAGATTTTCTCATAAAATTGTAAATTTTTACACACACATACATAAAATTGAATGAAAATTAATAAACAAAAAAAATTAACAAACAATAAGATATCTTACTATTTTACGGAGATATTCTTATTATTTAAATAAATAAGATTTTCTACATGAAAATAAAAAGACAGTGCTGTCATGCCACTTCGCCTAAAAATTTTAATAAGACAATCTTATTAAATCTATAAGAATTGTTTGGCTCTGTGTAGTGAACCACTTAATCGTTAGTGCAAACAACAATAGCTGTCATATATATTGCGATTGTCGGATCGTTAAAATTTACAGAATCGCGCTACTGATTCTCCTGAAATTTTCACAGTTTTATTGCTTCTTATTATTTTCAAAGCAAATTTTTATTATCACATATATTGCGTATTATGAAAGGGAGAGCTTTGCAAATTTGTGTGAGGTCACCTATCTTTAATGTTAGTAGCTATGCCTGAAATGGGCGAGATCGGATAAAGTATATCCGATATACTCAATATCATAATATAATATATCAAATTTTTCTTATGTCATCTATTATTAACGTGAGTAGTCAGACAAAAAATGGGCGGAATCGGACAAGGGGCGTGGCACCCTCCATACAAAGTAAATAATAAATGTCATATGTCTGGAGTACTGTAATAGTGAGAGCCTTGGAACTTTGCGTGAACCCTTTCACTACGTTGCGTTGCGGGACATCTAGTTATTGTTTGAAATGGTTTTAGACATGATGCAAAATTTCATAAAAAATGTTTATTAAACTTATAAAGGCTAGAAATAACAATAAAATTGATATATAATTTTCGAACACCCGGTATGTTTAAATTTTATATACGATGGGTGTCAGCTTATTTGATTTGAATATTTTAAAAACATTTTAAATGGCAACATTGGGGCAACAAAACATATATATATATATTTTTTCATATTCTACATTGTTCTGTGAAAAAAATAACAAAAACAAAAAATTCAGCTTTTTCAAATCGATCACCTTATTTGATGCAGTGAACTTCTAACAGTAATGATACCGTTATATTTTAAAATAGAGTTCAATTATATTTCAGTTTCCTTTGGGTTTGTCTTTTCTATTACTCTGCATAATTTTAATCTTTTCTTGGAAGTTCAAGTGTTATAAGTAGTTTTTTTTAAATATGGGTCGACGCACAACCATAGGGCAACGAGAGTTGGTCATTCAACATTTTAAAATTGGAAAAACTCAACGTAGAATAGCAGAAATAGTAAATTTAGCTACATCTACAGTTCAACACTTAATAGAGCGCTTTTTGCAGGAGAATAGAGTGAAAAACAAGGGAAGAATTGCACCAAATAAAATTCTGAACCAAAGCGACGAACGATGGATTAAAAGAAAAATTAATCAAAACCCAAGGTTATTGGCACAAAAATTGGCTGATGACATGCGCAATAGTATTGGCAAAAACTGTAGTGCACCAACAATACGGTGTGTGTTACGCTCACATAACTTTCATGGTCGAGTACCGCTGAAGAAGCCATTTATAAGCAAAAAAATAAAATCTCCCGGCTAGCCTTCGCAAATATCCATGTGTCAAAAAATATTGAATTCTGGAATACCGTAATTTTTGTTGACGTGTCAAAATTTAACATATTTGGATCAGATGGAAGGTCTTACGTTTGGCGGAAGCCTAATACAGAGCTACAATTGAAAAACCTACGTGCTACTGTAAAACATGGTGGTGGGAGCGTTATGGTGTGGGCTTGTATGGCCGCAACGGGTGTTCTTAGAGGGAACTTGGTTCAAAGTGCTGGAAAACCGGGTGTAAGCAGCAACTTCCGTTTTTAACAGGATAAGGACCCTAAACACAAGTCAAGTGTAGTTCGGACTTGACTTATATGGAACTGCCCTCATTTAATGGAACCACTTGCACAGTATCCAGATTTAAACGTGATTGAAAATTTATGGGCATTATTGGAAAACAAAATCAGAACCCACAACATTTCAAGCAAAGAAACCTTGAAAACTGCATTGCTAGAGGAGTGGAACAATATAACGCCAGAAATAACACAAAAACTTGTTGACTCCATGCCAAATCGGCTTAAAGCTATTATAGAGCAAAAGCGTTACCATACAAAATATTAAAATAAAAATAAACTTTTTGACCAAAACGTATGTTATTTTTTAGTTCATAACATGTTGCATCAAATAAGCTGATCAATTTCAAAATTTACTTTTTTTGATTTTGTTATTATTTTTTTAGAAGAGTATAAAATATAAAATAAATAAATTACTAATTTTGAAGTAAAAATGTTTCATATTAAACTGTTTCTTAAATTTTTTTTAAATTTCATTTAGTTTTTGAATTTCGACGACTTTGATATTTCGGTTTTGCTTGCATAAATAAGCTTACACCCACTGTACATCACCTTTAATTGTTTTTATACCCTATACCACTATGTGGTTTGGGTATAATGACTTTGTGCTGCTGTTTGTAACAACCAAAAATATTTGACCTACACCCATCTTTAATTATACCGACCGAATCAGAATCACTATCTGATTCGATTTAACGATGTCCGTCCGTCCGTCTGTGTGTCCATGTAAAGTTTGTAATCAAACTGCAGGTCGCAAATATGAATATGTTTTGATGAAATTTTGCACTTAATCTTTTATCGGCCATTGGATGAACGCTATTGAAATTGGTGAGAATCGGTCCATGTTCAGACCTAGCCCCCATACAAATGACCCCTAAGAAATCAACATATATTGCCATAAGATCCAAATTATCATACACATCTTAGTCAAATAGCGTTTGTATGTATATATTACATCCATTAATCAGTAGTCCAAAAATGATCCCTATTGGATAACTCTTAGTCATAGGCCCCATATAGAGCTGCTTCCCGATCTTCACTTAAATCTATCAAAAAACAAAAATATTGCACTGACTCTTCTCAAATTTTTTTCGTTTATATTTTTGCAAAATACAAGAGACTTTACCAAACATGGTCAGGATCGGTCCATTTTTGGGCCTAGTCCCCATATAGATATAGCATCCGATATGAACTTTTTCATATCTGCAGCCGAAAAAATTAATAATAATCCCACTCAAATTTGGTTTATGCTTATTTTCTATATCCAGTTAGTTGGGCCTGAGAGATATGGTCTCTAAACGCATGGTATAGGGTATCGTATAGTCAGTCTAGACCGACTATAATTTTCTTACTTGTTATATTTGTTTCTGTTACAAATTTATATATATATATATATTAGGGCGAGCGATTTGTAAGGATGTAAAAAAATCGCTCAAGTGGCAAGGAAAATCATATTCTAGGGATCAAAATAAGAAACTTTTCCCAAGGAACCATACCTCTAAAACGAATTCTGATGTCCCGACTTTTGACCAGTCTGTCTGTCTGCCATGGGGCAACCCCATTCCCCCTCATTCAATTGATCTAAAACTTGGCCCATAGTCTTGTTGTGACTACAGATTAATTTTGGGGTAGTCACGCATAGTCACGGATCGATCGATCTGAATCTTGTTCCATACACTTGCTGTGAAAAAAGATTAACTTTGACATAGTCACGTACAGTCACGCACAGTCACGGAGTGATCTAAAAGTTATTTACCCTCATCCGATCGATCTGAAACTTGGTCCATACACTTGCTGTGCAAAAAAGATTAAATTTGACATAGTCATGCACAGTCACGGAGAGATGAAAAACCAACTACCCTGAAGAACATGTTGTTGATTACACAGTTAGTTATTTATATATTTTTAAAAATATCGTTGGAAAGTTTTTCAATAATATTATTGCTGCAACAATCAAATTTTTGAGCATAAAAAGGATGTTTATTTGGTATAGTAACCAAATGCGGTTTAATTTACATCTTAAGCGACGTACTTATTGAATAATTTAACTAATGAATTAGTACAGGTATACACAAGTCTTTTCAGGTATATTTTATACAATTGATTTTTCTTTCTTAGAACTCGTTAGGGATTTCCCCCTTACGAATGAATAACATTTTGATAATAATTTTATTGCTACATCAGGCAAATTTTGAAAAAATTAAAAGGATGTTTTTTTGGTACAGTAACCAAACGCGGTTTAATATATATCATACCCGATGAGCCTACTGAATAACACTGTGGAACAAATACAGGTTAGCAAAAGTTAGGTCGATTCTGAGAGTGAGGGGTGAAAATAGAGGCTAAATTAGAAGACCCGTATCGCGGCGTTTGTTTATGTTAGTTCGAATTTTTTTTTAATCGACCTTCGAACTTTGCAGTCAAATGCCGATTTTCAGCATATTGTTTATATGGTTTTTGGCTATAACTCGTCAACTAATTGATATTTTTCAATCTGTATATTGCTAGAGACCTGTGCAACAATTAAAATTTTTAAAAAAATTGATTTAGAAAATTTTTGTGGCGCTTATGAAGCAAAATGTTGGAAAAATTATTTTTTTTTCATGATTTTTGAAAATATTTTCCACAAAACTAATGCCGTTTTCTTTTCTGACAAAAAATGTCGCCCTTTTTTTGCCCGTTTTTGGAAAAGTGTATTTTTTTTTTATATATTCTGAATTAAGTGCAACCTTTTATTATATATCAATCGAAAGGTCTCAAAGTGGCGTGTTCATAAGTGCAAAATTTTTGATTATTATCCTCTTGGAAGTCATAGGGTGAAAATATACAAAAAAAGGGGAACAATGGGAAAATATTCTCACACTATGACCTGAAAGAAGTCAATGGCTGGAATTTTTTGTGATTTACGAGGCCTCGACTTTGAGACCTTTCGATTGATGTATAAGATAAGGTTGCTCTTAATTCACAACATATAAAAAAATACACTTTTCGAAAAAGGGCAAAAAAGGGCGACGTTTTTTTGTCAGAAAAGAAAACGGCATAAGTCTTTTTTGCTTTCTGTTTGATATATAATATGCTTTTCAGTTTCTTCAATAAATTTCATTTGAAAAGAAAATGATCTTAGTCGATAATTTGCGTCAAAAATTCCAAAACCATTAAATAAATAGGAATGAGTAAAACAACTTTTTTGTTTTCAACCACCGCACAGGTAGCGATTTTTTTTATTTCGTACAAGCGAACTAATTTAAAAAATGGAGATTCAGTTAAGACTCGAAACTCAGCAGAAGCTGATGTCTTCTAATTTTCGCTCGGTCGTGATAAAATTCGCTATTAATTTTTTTGGAACTTATTTCATTTTGTGAGTGATTTAAGTTAAGTGCATCGGTTTCATAAAAAAAACATTGTATAATATATATTGTATTAAAAATGTTGGAACCAAAATGTAAAATGGACCATTTTTGTAATGTTTGTGGACGTTTCATAGCAAGCGATGAAAAATGTGGCAATGCGAGTGATTTTTTTTTTGGAAGCCTATAAACAATATTTCTCGCAAAAGTTTATCACTGACGAAAACTATGCCCCTAAAAAAGTTTGTTTTAATTGCTATTCAATTCTTATACAATGGAAAAGTGAAAAGAAGAAGGCTATGCCTTTTGGTTTACCAATGATGTGGTTAGACAACAGCCCGCATCAAGAAGAAAATTGCTATGAATGTATCAACTACCATAAAACTTTGAATAGAAGGAAAGCAAAGAATAAAACTTATGTAGCAGTGCCAAGTGTCCAAGTACCATTAACGCACTCAGAATTCGTTCCAGTACCAACATACCGAAGCATTGATCTTCAAACAGATATCAGTACTAACCGCCGCTGCTACATCCATGGATTTCTTCTCAGAATACGACCCTAGTGAAGGTACATCCTATGAGACATCAAAGGACCCAATCCTAGTCACACAAAACCAATTGGATGGAATTGTTGCAAATTTGTGTTTGACTCAGAAAAAATCAGAACTACTGGCTTCATTTTTGAAAGGAAATAATTTGCTGGCGAAAGGTACCAAAGTAACAGCATATCGAAATGTGAATGATGCAAAAAATTTCGCTTATTGAACGATATTGAAAAGTTAATGGAGACGATAGGGTTAACCTATAAAAAAGATGATTGGCGTTAATTCATCGATAGTTCACTAATCAGCTTAAAAGTTGTGCTTTTGCACAAGACAAATAGAATGCCTTCTGTTCCGATTGCGTACAGCACTGACACTAGTGAAAATTTCGATAATTTGAAACACATTCTGGAAGTAGTCAAATATAACGAACACCAGTGGCGCATTTGCTGCGACCTCAAAATAGTTTCATTGATTACAGGCATAACAGCATCTGGCTGTCCAAAATATCCGTGTTTTTTGTGCGATTGGGATTCACGATACGGAGAAGGTATTAAAGGAAGAAACCAGTACAAACAGCATAACTGGAATAGTCGCATTGGACGGAAATGGCTTAAAGAAAATACGCTACACGAAAGTCTTGTTCCTGAAATGAAAATTTTGTTGCCGTTGCTCCACATTAAACTTGGCATTGCTAAAATTTTTTGAAATGTATCGCAAAAAGACCAGCAGTATTCATCCACTTAAAAGACATTTTCCCAAGACTAAGTAACGCCAAAATTCAGGAAGGGGTTGTTAATGGTCCCGACATACGGAAACTAATGAGTCGTCAAGATTTTAACGAATTTATGACGGACCGAGAATTAAATGCATGGCTCGCATTGAAAGCAGTCATTAAAGGACTTTTGGGTAAAGAACGCAAAGACAGCTACAGGCAATCTGTTGCCAGCATGTTGGCAGCTATCGATGAAATTGGGGTTAATATGCCGTACAAAATTCATCTCTTGCATCAGTATCTTGATCAACTCGCTCAACAGTTGCCAACTGAATCTGATGAGCAACGCGAACGTTATCACCAAACTGCGCTTCCATTTGAAATAAGGTAACTATACAGTGTGCATATTTTGAATTCCTAGATTTTTCTAATATCTTTGTCAGAGTGCACAATTTAAACATGTTAACGATTGAAAACTATTTTCGTTTCAGGTACAGAGGAAAGAAATCTCCAGATGCAATACTCGTTGAAATTTGTTGGTGGTATAAAAACATCTTTGAAGAAGAGGAAGACGAGGAAAAACAGGAAGAAGGGGAAGACAAAGATGAAATTCCAGAATATCTGTTGGACGAAATTATCGACCTTCCTGATGATGACGACGATGACCAAGATATTAGAGAGAGCAGTGATGTTCATCCATAGCCGCCTGCTAAACGGCAACTGGCCAAATCATTAATTTAATTTATTTAATTTTTTTACTTAAAACTTTTCATAACTAACATTTCAATGTTTCTTCAAAACCAACACTGAACAAAATTGGTACAAAAAAAATGAGAAGTAAATTAATATTAAGCTGGAAAACGCAAGTTTTGTATTATGATTATTTTCTTTTTAAATGAAATTTATTGAAGAAACTGAGAAGCATATTATAGATCAAACAGAAAACAAAAAAGACTTAGTTTTGTGGAAAATATTTTCCAAAAGCATGAAAAAAAATAATTTTTCCAACATTTTGCTTCATAAGCACCACAAAAATTTTCTAAATCAATTTTTTTTAAAATTTTAATTTCGCTCTAGCAATAATTTGGCTTTTACAAATTGAAAAAATATCAATTAGTCGACGAGTTATAGCCAAAAAAACCCTATAAACAATATGCTGAAAATCGGCATTTGATTGCAAATTTCGAAGGTCGATTAAAAAAAAAATCGAACTAACATAAACAAACGCCGCGATACGGGTCTTCTAATTTAGCCTCTATTTTCACCCATCACTCTCAGAATCGATCTAACTTTTGCTAACCTGAATTTGTTCCACAGTGTAATTTAACAAGTGAAATAGTTCAGGTATATACAAGACATTTCAGAATTATAATCACTTTTAAAAATAAGGTATATTTTATACAATTGATTTTTCTTTCTTAAAATTTGTTCGGGATTTCCCGCTTAAGAATGAATAACAATTTTTCACTAATTTTATTGCTGCATCAGACAAATTTAAAACATCATCTTTGTAATTTGAGAGAACCGAGTTCTGAATTGATTGGTTACGTAAGAATGGAACATGAAACCGCTGAATACAAAACAATAAAATGAAATGATTTTTTCAACGATAAAAATATATCACGGGATGCATTAATTGCCATATGCACTGACGGTGAGCCTACAAACACTGGCCCACTCGGTGGAATTATACGACGATTCGAATTGCTGTTAAAAAGACCATTGCATTGGTTCGTTTGCCTTCTACACTTCAACGAACTACCGTTTCGACATTTCTTTGAAGCTTTGTGAAATTCTTCCAGAAATAATTTAATTTTCCACCGTACTTATACAACATGGCCCAAGCAATTTTTAGCGGTGTGGTTTCGATGGATCTGGCTAACATCAAACCAGGGGAAATCTAGATGAGAATTTAAGAATTCTGGTTGAATTTATAATTAAATGTTATGTGCCAATGTACTTCAATATCATTGCATTAGGGTCATTCCATTGTGACTAACGTAACATTGGAAACATTTCAGCAAGCTATCATATGATCAAATAGTCTAAAATAAACTCTGAAAAATGCCAATAGCTTTGCATATCATCTAAAACTAGTAAATCTAACATATCCATATAAAAAGAATTTTAAAGGATTATTTATTTCAAAGTATTAATTCAATTTTGCTTGTTGGACTAACGTAACATTTTTGTTACCACATGAAAGATATGTTAACTTTGGCACAAAATTCTTCTGAATTTTAATAATGGAAAAATATATAATTAATTATAGCAATGCATGATAATGTTAAGTATGTAGTAAGGACAGTTTTAATGTGATAAATAATTAATAATAAACATTTGTTGATTTATTTATAATTTTATATGTGTGACTAACGTAAAGTGACTAACGTAACAATTGGATCTTGAACTCAGTCACAACCTCTTGAGACTCCAAAAGCTAAAATAATATATTACAAATGTTCATTAATTGTTTTTGTACACACACAATAATACCATAGATGACACAGAAAAACTGTTTAAGAAATTAATTAAAATAATTATGAATATTACCTACTTTTTTGTCCAAACTCTCTAGAAAATGTTTTGAAAACTAAAAACGAAAAAAAACTTATTTTTTCATAAAATATGAATGCTTTTTATCAATTAATGTTTTTTTTTAAACAAGAAAAATTCAGCTTTATTGAATGAAAATTTTTATATATACAAAAAAAAAAAAAAGAAACGGAGATACCCATTTGGATACTGAGATAGAGATACAAGAATTTAATTTAAATGTAGTCATTTCTTATAATTTTTATATAGGAAAATAATGTTCCTTCTAGTTTCGTAGTTTATTTGGAAAGGTAAGTTTCCCATTAGCTGGATGGGACCAGACAAAATCAATTTTTTTTCACCATTTTTCATCTACACTTGGCCACTTAAAACCTATATCAGACTTATGCAAAAACTTTATTTTGCACATTTCTGAGTTTTTATCAAACTCAGTTATTCTACCAATATACCAATTATCATCATAAAATATAGTGTAGTAATTCCCCAATTCAATAGAAATTGCTCTACCAGTTAAAGAACAATTCACTTTTGTTTCCAACAAATATGGGTATAGTGCTGAGACGGATTTCATCTCCAGTGTTTAAAAACATGTCAACGCTAAACGAGCTTGTTGTTTTCCTAACACAGTGACAAGACTGTGTACCCTTCAGTTCTTTTATGGACTCAAATCCACTTTTGATATCAACCAGTTCTTGTAAGATTTCTTTTTCTTCAATAAAAAGGCATGTTATATTTGTATCTGATCTGTTTGCTACTTCTTTAAAAAATTCAAATGCATTTTTAATTATTGTTTTTCCTTGCAACACCTTTTTCCACACATGCCGCTTCAAAACAGTCCCTATGCCATCATGTGGCCCTTTTCCGTAGTACGAAGCACTGAAGCTCCATTCAACATATAGCGCATCAGAAAACATCAATGATATGCTGTACCTGTTCTTAAAATGTGCGGCTGCACCATCTGACCATATGTTTATGCTTGTAATTTTTAAATTCACCGATTTTTTAATGTCTTCAATTATTGCTTTATTGAAGACTTTAACAATCGTAGAAGTGTGCCGATTGTAATTGGATATCACAGCATAACATTTAGTTTCCAAATCTTCATCTTCTATTCGTCGGAAATAAGCTACCGCAGTGTAGACTGTTACAGATAAATCTTGGTCAGTCTTCCAGTGAGCAGCTATCACTTCATTCCGGTGATTTGGTAATTTTGAGAGAAGTCGATCTGCATTAACAGCTGACCTGGAAGTAAACTGTCCTTTTGTTTTCTGATATCTCTTGCTTGGCGACTGATATTATAGATATGCTTTAAGAGGATGGTTAATTGTGAAACCAGCTCTTCCATGAATTTTTTAGCTTCTAGAACATTTTCTTCTAATTTTACTTTACTTATATTCATTTAAATCCAATTCCTCATCAATGAATTTTTTTAATTTGCATCGGGCAATTTTTACACTTTTGTTTCATACAATCACCATTATTTTTATTGCAAACAATTAAATCAGTTTGTCATTTGCAGTCTTAATATTATTGTTTTTCCATTTGCACACTTTTAGAAGAAAGGCAAAATTTTCACAATATGGGCAACAGCAAACTTCTTGATCTTTACATCCGACAGTTTCTACTTCTGAGGGTCGAAGCTCACAAAACTTTGACAAACCTATTTCAATACTAGGATGATCAATTTTGAACAACTGAAAAGCATCTTTTAAGTTGTACATTAGTAGCCGTTTCTGCAAAAGTGTTCTTTTATTTGTCTCTGGATTTAAAACTGATTTAACATCTTTTTTCCTGGAAGTTGTCTGGAAATATCATCTCGATAGTAAAATACTTTTACACAATCTTTAGTATCTTTAGAAAGGCCATAATTCTTTACAGGTTTTGTTGATGGAGTTATAAGCCCCAAGTCTGAAGCTATTTTCTCCACAACTGCTTGCTTTTTACTTGGACTACATGGCAAAGATTTTTTAATTCTTCTCACCGCTTTTCCTAATGATTGTGGTGTTGAATATGCTTTGTTTGTAGCCTGTTGGTTCAAAGAGGACTCAGACATCTTTTTCTCTCTCATTTTTCTCATTCTCAGTTTTGAAGCTTCAGCTTCTTTTTTCTTTAATTTCTTATTATCTTTTCTTTTGAGTCTTAAAACTTTCATTACATTCTCTGCTTTAGCTCTATCTTCAACCATTTTAACCTCACTCAGAAAAAAAGTAGTTTTCTATCGTATAGATAAATTGTGAATGAAATTTTATTTTCTCTATTTGACTAAAAACTAAAATACAAATCAATGCTTATGTGTCTATAAAAACAGAAACATAACAAGTGTTTTATTGCAAAGTATGAATGAATATATATAAAAACAATTTGATTCTCAACACCATTTTAATTTCTGGAAAAGAAAAAAGTTGCACTTTACAATATCTTATCTTAAAAGTTGATCTGATTTTAAAGAGTCAAAAATTATGTGACTAGCGTAAAAAAAATATTTTTTACGTTAGTCACATTTGCTGTGTTACGTTAGTCACAGCTCTAAATCCTTAACAAATACTACTACTTTAAAATTTTTATATGATTCTTATAACTCAACTAACAGGTTAAGAAAATTAAGAAAATATAAATTCTGAATGCATTATTTGTCATATAAGAGAAAAAATCAGAATTTTGTGACTAACGTAACAAAGAACAGCTTGCTAAAATATAATGTGAAAAGTATACATATCTCTTCAGATATTCAAAATTTATTTTCGATATAGTGAAACAACAGTACAAGTTTCCATAAAATGTATTCATTGTACAGGAAAATTGCGTTTAACTACCTAAAACAGTTGTGAGCATAAGTAGAAAATATAGGCTTAAAAATCATTTCAATCAGGCATGTGTTCTTAACCAAAATACAACTCCAAGCAGCCATTTTTGGCAAGTTCTGTTGGCATATTCAGAAACTAAAGATGATATAGAAACAAAATATGTATCACAATTGCAGTTATAGCGAAAATATTTTTTGAGGTCGGAGGTAACATTTTTCATGGAATGACCCATTAGTTTTCATGTTCATTAGTTAGTCACGATTTCTAGAACCTCGTTTACGCATAATTGTCAATCAAGTAAGTACAGACAATTCATATTATGCGCATTCGGAAAATATCTTGTTATCAATGTTGTTTGATGATGGCAAAGAAAAGCGCGACTGTACTATAAAGAAAATTCTACGCTATCGAACTGATGTTGACGACCCAACGTAACTAAGAGTTTATAAAACACCAGATATAAACTTTAAATTCACAAGTTACACGGAAATGATCAATTTGAATGATATTAATAACGTATTTGAACCACCATTCACGCGAAGCATTCCGTACGATACATTGAAAGAATATTAAATCAAGAGGATCCACCGTTTAATGATCCAAAAATTCCATCACACATACGAGGAACGGAACGAAACGTTCAATTGCTAGCTAGCGTTTCCTAACGAGTTATACCGGAAAATGTAGAGGCTGTTATGGCGACGACATTAGAGAGCCGTGCGAAACTGCCCAGGCTTTAAAACCAAAAATACTTCAAACAATAATTTTTTTTAGTCTCTTTTCTAAATAATTTTCTAAAGAGAAAATTTAACTCCCAAAAGAAAAAACACACCGATTTCGCTGATTTTTTCATGTAAAGTGCCAAAAATGGTGATATTTTAAAATGTTTGTATGGGGAATTGCCAGTGGGTTCCAGGGGGTGTGCCACTGGCATGGGTGGGTCGGCCCTCCAAAGTTAGTGGGGGTCGATCGTACATTGGGACTCGATTGGGGCACTTTAAATGGGTCAAAGTGAGACAGACAGGTCAAAAGTCGGGAAATCAGAATTCGTTTTAGAGGTATAGTTCCTCGGGCAAAGTTTCTTATTTTGATCCCTAGAATATGATTTTCCATGTAACTTGGTCGATTTTTAAATCGACCCGCCCTAATATATATATATTATTTTTTATAAAATATGTGGGTCCAAAAATAATTTTAAATATATAGTAGCGTGTTAAGAAGAAATTTTTGGAAAAAAATATTTACTAAGTTTGGGTTGATGTTTGTGACTATCAATAATACTTTAGATAGGCACACCTCTTATAATAAATCGACTCTAAACTGCTTTCTTAGTCGATTTTTTAAAATTGTGTTTTTTTTTTGTGTATATGAAGATACATCTATCTTTAAACTAACATACTACTAATTCAGATAAATATATTTTAAAATTTGCTTTTCTTTAATATTACTACCTAGAAATTTTCAGCCAAGAATCATGTTGTTGTATTACAAGAAATTATAATAGAAACTGGCCAAAACGTAAAACAATTAAAACTAAATTTAATTGGTTTTCGAATTTAAAGTTTCAGTATCGGCAACAGTTTTAAAGTGGTAGCCGCAGCCAACAACATTTGTTGTAATATTGAGTTTATGAGACGAAAGTGGAGGGTATTGAAGATTCGGCACAGCCGAATTTAACACTCTTACTTGTTTTCTCTATTTTTGTTCGTTTTCAGTATTACTTTAAATTTTCAATACTGTTTTGTTATTTAACTGAACTTATTGATATAAATTTTAATTAATGAATTTGTTATATTAATTTTAATTTTTAATTCCTGATTAATTTTTAATTTTAATTTTTAATTTTTTAATTTTTGATTTTTAATTTTTTATTTTTAATTTTTATTATTTCAATGTATTATTTTTTCTGATTTTCTTATTATCAGTTTTGTTATTGTTTACATTAAAAACAATGTTAAATTATTATATTTTTGTCCTTAATGTTCCCCTGTGTTGTTTTAAGACTGCAGTCTCGTTACACAGGCTAACAAATTAGTATATATAAATCAATAAAAATGGGAATATAAATCAAAAAACTTTTATACGGCTGCGTACCTTAATTTGTAAACTTATTTTTCACAACGCTAATTAACTCCTTAATATATGGATCTTTACACCCATATTGTATATATGTATGTATTTATATTCGACCATACGGAATTTGATACTCACGTTTTCAATGGTTTTAACAAACATAAAAAAAGTAAGAAAACTATAGTCGCTCTAGACCGACTATACGATACCCTATACCTTGCGTATTGGATATAGAAAATAAGCATAAACCAAAATTTAATGGCATTGTTTTTAATTTGTTTGCCTTTGAATATGAAAAAGTTCATATCTGATGCTATATATATATGGGGACTAGGCCTAAAAATAGGCCCATCCTGACCATATTTGGTAAAGGCACTTATTTTTTTCAAAAATATATAAATATCAAATTTGAAGAAAATCTCTGCTATATTTTTGTTTTTTGATGGATTTAAGTGAAGATCGGGAAGCAGCTTTATATGGGGGCTATGACTAAGAATTGTCCTGTAGGGTTTCTTTTTGGACTACTGATTAATGCGAGTAATAAACACACACAAACCCAATTTGCCCGAGATCCACATGATAATTTGGATCTCATGTCAATTTAAGTCCATTTCATATAAGTCATTTGTATAGGGACTAGGTCTTACTTCAATAGCTCATGCTATGGCTGATAGAAGCTTATATACCAAATTTCAACAAAATATGTTCATAGTTGTGACCTGAAGTTTGATTACAAGGTTTACATGGACACAGAGGCAGACTGACATTGCTAAATCGACTCCGAAAGTGATTCTGAATCGATCGGTATAATAAAAGATCTAAAAGGGTCTAGGTCAAATATTTTTGGTATTTACAAACATCAGCACAAAGTCACATAGTGGATATTGTGGAATTGTTCTAAAATTGCACAACTGTGTTTTCGATTTTCATTATTTTTAATTATGATAAAACATTTTCTGTTATGATGGCTGAATTGCAATCGTAAATAACCCAAAATTCTGATTGGCAATAAATTCAGTAGCCACAAAAAATCTGTTTTCTATGTATAGAGTTGTCACAGTGTTTGAAAGCTGATTAAAGATATGATATCTAATGATAGGGAATTATGAGCGACGCTGCATATCAAAAAATAATTTAATAGGAAAAGGCTTCATCTTTAGATATACTTTGTATGACAACACGTTTAAAACTCACTCAATATGGCCATAATGGGCATTTTTTTAATTATTTTAGGAGTTGGGGAGGAGGTGGTTGCAGTAACTCAAATTTTTGTTGTATGATGTCGACCTACCTTAATATAGATATATGTATATATATGTATATATATTATACATATGGGTATATATACGTACATATGTACGTATATATGTACATATATACATATGTATGTAACTACTAAATACTTAGTTAAACATACATACCAATTTAGTAGAAGGACAACAGCGAAAACTGGGTCATATGTAAGTTAACATTATGTTAGTAGGTTTTTCGTTTCACGATGTGTGCATTGAGTAAACGTTGAATCTAATGTTGGACCATTTTAGTTCCGATTCATCTTTTGGTCAGGAGGACAGTGCATTTTGTGAGTTTCCTACGAATGGAGTAGAACGTGAAGTAAATAACGTTGTCGCATTAGACAAAAAATTATATTAATAAAAGAGTATCATTGGCAATAAATTCACAAAAAACAATAATAGCCATTTTATAATTCTAATATGATTTTGAACATATAAGCAGAACAAATTTATAAAAGAGAAACAAAACACATTCTGCTGATTATATGAATATTAGTTTCACACACATTTTCATTTTGGTGTGTCATTTTACGAGTATATTGAATCATAAAAGTAAAAGTGAAAATTTTAAGTAAAACCGAGAGAGAGATTCGATTAAAGAAAAAAAAAACGGTTAAAAAATTTGGTGAAACGCCTACTCATATTCCACATACAAAAATAAAACTTAATAAAGTTAATTGAATACAAAAATTCTTTTCAGAAATTTTAGAACGGACAAATTTGGAAGAAAGAGCTTAAATATGCAACACGGTGAAGAACTAGTTTATAAAAAGTTAAATTGTGTATGTTACTACATATTAATATATTGAAGAGATTTGCTACGGATATACATGCTGCCAGGCACCCAGCCTAACATTTCTGTCATACATACACCCATGTACAAACACACACCTAGTGCGAAGTAGAACAGATCAAACAATGTGTAATACTTTGATAAGCTCGTTAAAGCATAAAAAGTGAAAATTTTCAAAAAGTGTCACAAAATTTAAGAGATAATTGATTGTTCTCTAAAAATGTGCATGTTTGTTATATGTATGCTGTGCACAGAAAAACGTAAAAATGCCACTGGCACATGTTATGGAAACAAAAATGTCGTTACCACCATGCCAGTGTCAGTAAAGAAACGAACATCATCGTCAGCGTCATCATCTAAAACGAACTCTTTACTGTCATCATCGTCATCGTCCGTTTTGTCAGCGAGCTCCATTTATTCGCCAGCAAACAGTTTAGACGGAGCTACTATAATATTGCCCACAACTCGTGTAACAACAAAGACATCATCTTCATTGTCTTCAAATAAAAACACGACCCATAAAATTACATCCCCCACCAACGTTGTATGTTCCGAGTTTCCCAAGTACAAAGCTTGGTTTAAGTAGAAACAACATCTTTAATTACAAAACAAAGTTGACACAAATATTTTTGACTCTAAAAATTACAACAAAAAAATAAAACAAGGAAACGAAAACCTATATCTAACTTTGCCTGAGTTTGTGCAACAATGAATTCATTTTATATTTCGCACAGACTATATGCTTGAAAATTGACAGTCATAAATGACCATACAAATCAATGAAAATAATGTAACAATAACATAAATATTATCCTTACTAAAAAATAATTTTTGCAGCTGTTAAATATTGAACGAAACACAAACATATGTAGTGTATTACGAAAAAAAGAAGCCCTTCTACATCAGGAGCAGCAGCAGCAGCATCGGCAACAAAAACGAAAGTAACTTAGACAGCATCAGCAAAGGCAATTGCAATAGTAGCTTAAAGGAGCATGCGAAACTTTTTAAAATAGGAGTGTTTTTTCTCTTCATTTTTACGAGTTTATTAGTTTGTTTTATGCACTATAAACGTATATAAATACTTGTATGTTATTTTTGTGCCCTAATTAAGTCTATCGTATGTAGGTCAATACAAAACGTTGCAGCGACATTATACTTAAGCATACTAAATTTCTCAACATCTCTCCTTAAAATATTTATACACTCTCACACACATCTTTTATGAGAACAGGAAAGGACAGATTGTTCTACCCGATTAGAAAAGCAGAACAAAACTGAGGTCAATATACAAATAAACAAGAAAACACACAAAAAGGCAAAACAAAAAAATTACAATAAATTAGAATCGTCAGAACCAGCAGCATTAAAATTATAACAGTCATTATATTTGTGTTTCGCTCTCTCTCTCTCGCTCTCTGGATAATACAATAAACTCATTCTCACTTTATAACTGTGATGTTATATTGCATGCGATTCATGGACTCGTTTTTTTATGAGATGGTGTTGACGGTGATACAAAACTAAAACTCTTCGCAAACAGTTCATTTTGCGCTGCATATGTACAGACTTCTATCATGTTCGTAATACGCTCCTTATCTATCTGTGTTAGTATGTGTATATGCTCTTCACAATAACTACAATAATGACAACAATTTCCATGTCTTAAAATATGCAATAATTAAGAATACGAAGCAGATTTGCAATTCGACAATTGTTGTTTCGAGTATTTTTTTTTCTTTATTTTATACATATGTACCTATTTGTTTGTCTGAAATATTGAAATTTAACTGGGTGTGACATAAACTTAGTAATATTTAAAAAAAATTAACAAATACACGAAAATTTAAAGCATTGAAGGAGGCATAACAACACAATGTATGGTTTCATTAATAAAGAAATAAAACTTAAACAGCGAATGCATTTAATTAAATTTAATCGAATTTCTTAAAGTAATATATTAAACAATTCATAAAAAATTCCATAACAAAGGAATTCCTCGTGAATTTTAATCAAGTGCTTTTTTTTTAATACAATGCCGTTCAAATTGAAAATCTATTAAGAAACTTAAAGTGTCAGCAACGAATTTGTGTTTATGTGAACATTTTTAAAAATAAAACTAAGAAGCTTTTCTTTTGTTATAAACATATATATTTTGTCAATCGCTCTTGTATACAAAATAATTTTGTACTATGATATTTTTAAGGAGTATAAAAACAAATAAGTTAACCACTTTCACTGCTTAAACAACAATGAATTCTTGCAAAAATATATAAAAGAATTATTATTTATGTTGCGTGCAATAATCGTAGCAAATACAAATTTAAATACGTCTAAAACAAAAACAACAGCAACTTCAAACATGTGAAACTATTTTTCAAATCAACGCAACTACTTCATTACAGACTTCCATTAGAACTATATCTAGTACCAATAAATAATTAATAAGTGCTATAGATTTACATAAAAAGATATATTTTATGAATTGAAATCGAAAGTGAGAAACCTACAAACGTGGATAGCAAAGGCGAAACAATGTGGTCCAATGCTTTATGCACATTGGGCGTCACAAAACCAATTTGCAATTGCCTCAGCATTAGGCAAGTGGCAGCTGCGGCGGCGGCAGCTGCCGCATCTCAAGGTGTTACCATTACTACAGGTCCATCATCATCCAGCAATATATCTGCGGTAAATACAAACAAAACTTATTAGTAAACTCACATATGCTGATTTTTAATTTTAAAACTCTTAATCGCTATGAAAGGGCAAAGCCAGTTTTTCTATAAAAAAAAAGTTTGAGCAAAATAATTGGACAAATAAAATTAATATTATAAAACATAGAAAATATTGAAAATACAGACTGCTGGGAAATATTGTTTTCGATACAGAATTTTTATTTATTATTATTTTACTTATAAGTTTACCTACATTATGTTATTCTTACATTTTGTCTCGTGAACTGCAAACCAGGACATGGATTTACGATGCGTAACTTTCTTCTTAATTAAGTTGCCAATGTCATAAATGAAATATTATTACAGCTTTCTGAAATTTTAAATGAAAACTATGAAGCCATATACAACTAATTATATCTGTAAAATGTAGAACATACCTATTTACATAAATTTAATTATTATCATAATTATACAATGAAAACAACTGTCTCAGAATAGATGGATAAAAGGAAAGAAACACATTGAAAAAGTTCAAATTAAGGAAATATTAGATGAAAATAGTTCACTAAACATTTTTCGTCACACGAAATAATACTTCTTAAGTTCAAGAGATTAAGTAAATAAACCATCTTAACATTCAAAAAGCAAAAACAAGGAACTGATATAGTGTGTTCATATCAAACAGCAGCTTAAATAGTTGAAAATGTATTACCTCATTTTTGGTTTGGAATCAATATGCGTCGTCTTCTCAGGATAGTAGCTCTATGCTTCTAGTGAACTGCACACATACTGCTAGAGAACAATCAATTCCTTCTGAAATTAAATTATTTCAATTGCTTGGATCAATTTGCACTGAGATATGTGTGATTGAATATACTAGACAAATTTTTCTTTAATAATGTCCTATTTCTACGTGTTTAGATACATAGTTTTGAGTGAATAGCAGGAGGCAGTCCTATATGTGGCTATGACTAATATGTAGGGCATTGAATACCGGTATAATAAAAACCTGGGGCCAAATCACCGCTTTCGTTATCGAAATTTTTCGATCGAAATCATTTGTGATTTCCCAAAATAAAATTTTGGTTCAAATATTAAACCAAAATATGGAATTTCGATTGATTTTACTCGAATACCCCTGTATACCAGTCGATTCCTTAATAGCAATATCGGGCTTATCGTAAATTACGTTAGGGTCCTAGCGGGACGACGATTGATGTTACGTAACCAATTTTTCTTCTTATCAAAAATTCGACTATTTATTTTTAAAATAAACTTTACTTTAACAAACAGAGAAATATAAAATTTACAAAGTTTTCCGTACCGATTGATATACAGTTACATCAATTGATTTTCTACAGCGTCAAATGAAATGTTACTTATGCTATAAAATTACAAATCTTTATTCAGTCTTTCAAATAAAAATCATCGTCTTCAAAGTAATTCCTCTCCGATGCAACATATTATACCAACGTTTTTTCCAATCCAATATGACAATAATTACAACATTTGACATTTGCTGCTTCCCTACAAGAAATGAATGACTGAAACTAACACATAAACAATTTTTGTACTAACACACTTTCAGTTTTTTTCTATTTAAAAACATATGGCTGTCATTGTTGCTGTTGTTAAGGTTTAGGAAAGGTAAGTAATTAATTAAATTAAAAGTTCAAGTTAATTTTTGTTGTTTCTTTAGGATTCTTCAAAATATGTCAGTGGATTCGTTAGTGCCATTCTCAATTGTGGTGGCACGTCCCTCCATTATACCCTTCCACAATTTATTTTTTGCTCGCTTGTGGCCTATTCCTGTTGGATCGTTAACTTAAGATATTGCTGTAGAATCGTCACAAACTTTCAATCTATAACTTTTATACCTCTTAGGAAACGCATTTATGTAAAGAATTGTATTGTGCGACAATATGTTATATCCTGGATTTCGATTGTGAATGCTGTACCAGCAAATAATATGGTTATCTATTTGGTATTATTGATGGACTTTTTATGATGTTGGAAGATAATACACAAGAAATACAATTGTGATTACAATTCAGTGCGCATGGAAGACACTATAAATATATTGTTAGTACATGCACAATCACCAAATGAACTTATTAAGGTAATGCACTGACATTTTATTAAAAATTCTATCTAGAAACAAAGTAAATCTTCCTTGCAGAATTTTACACTAATCCTTATATCTATCTTTCAGTCTATTGACATAACATGGATATGGGAGTTTGTTTTAATATTTGGCTCGAATGTTTTAATTTATGCCATTCTGGAGTATAGTGTCCGGAATATAATGTTGATAATATGAAGAATATTAAGGAATGTGCAGTATCCGTAAATTCGTCCATATTGAAATTAGTTTCTTCAAAAGAATAAAGTTCTCAGAATATTGAAGAAATTGATTTATGGAGGTATTATCGCAATATCTCATACACCGTTCTGTACAAACAATTTTCCAAATGAAGTGTATCCGTTTTGGCCGAAATTGTTAATTCACAACACTCAAAAGGTAAGCTTTAATATAAATTGTGGATATATATGTAAGTGTTATAATAAATTGTTTTCTTTAAGAAACTACTGATTGCACTAAGGCCCATTACCGGAAATTTCGATTGAGTTTAGTCAATTTATTCAGTGCTAAGTTATGTACCACTTTGAGGGATGTTTCGAGTGAAAAGTCAGCAAAGTTGTTTAAATATCTGTATTAAGTTCAGCCCATTGTCCTGTTTCAACATTGTCTCAAGGTTATCAACACGTTTCGGAATTGGTGATATTGTTGTGTTTTCAATATTTTAATGTTTAGTATTTATTTCTAATTTTGAATTTTTTGATTTTTAATACAATAAATAAATAAAAAATAATAAGTCGTGTTTCATTATAATCAAGCGTGACCGGTCAATGATGATGTATATATCCATCAAGTGTGACCGGTCAACGATGATGGATGTGTCCATCATCGTTGACTACTAAACAGCGGTAGAGTGAGCAGTTGAGATATATATTCTATGGTCTACATACTTTCATAGGTTAGAGTAAGATGCAAAATCACATGTACACAAAAGTTTCGGTCATTTTTGTCATATTGACCTTAATAAAATGATAGTAACTTTGTTCTACGCGATGACTGAAACTTCAGTCAGTAGTGACTGTCATATCACCGGTCAAATGACCGTCACTGTTCTTGTAGGGTTTTGTACGTATGTTTTGTAGTTTTTTGAATATTTTTGTGGTTTCCCTTGATGCGTGCATTTTCTCCGTTTTAAGTTTTCTAGGAATATTAAAAAAACAAAAATTGAGTTCTGTTAAATTTATAAACTGTGTTTCTATAAATATATAAAAGCCGCAAAATATTTTTTTCTATTGCTTCTACTGTTTAAATAAAGCAAATATGTTTTTTTTAATATATCTCTAATTTTTAATAATTAAATAATTTGGTAATGTTTTATTATTCGAAGAAAATGTCTTCAGATTCTGGTACCTCTTCTTCGGCAGATTATAGTTGCGTTAAAAATAAATACAGAAAACAACTATTTTGTAAGAGTTGGTTGAAGGAAGAGAGTTTTAAATGACGGCTTGAAGAAGTCAGAGGCAAATGTAGCTTGTGGAAAATTATTTAATTGTGGAAAATTGGATTTGATGAAATTCGTCACGGCAAATTCACGCAAGACTTGGGCTTTAGCTACTAATAATTCTAAAAAAAAACAATTCTTTTTTCCAAAAACAAAATAGCATAAAAAAATTTAGCAAATTTTGAGATGCGTTAAGCCTTTTTTGCTGAACATAATATTCCCTACAAGAACAGTGACGGTCATTTGACCGGTGTTAAGACCGTCACTACTGACTGAAGTGTCGGTCATCGCGTAGAACAAAGTTTCTATCATTTTATTAAGGCAAATATGCCAAAACTGACCGAAACTTTTGTGTACATGTGATTTTGCATCTTACTCTAACCTATGAATGTATGTAAACCATATATATATCTGAACTACTCACTCTACCGCTGTTTAGTAGTCAACGATGATAGATATATATATCATCGTTGACCGGTCACATTTGATGGATATATGCATCATCATTGACCGGTCACGCTTGATTATAATGAAACACGAGTTATTATTTTTTTATTTATTTATTTATTGTATTAAAAATCAAATTAAAAATAAACATTAAATATTAAAAACACAACAATATCACTAATTCCGAAACGTGGTGATAACTTTGAGGCAATGTTGAAACAGGACATTGGGCTTAACTTAAAACAGATATTTAAACAACTTTGCTGACTTTTCACTCGAAGCATCCCTTACTCAATAGAAATTTCCGGTAATGGGCCTTAGTGCAATCAGTAGTTTCTTAAAGAAAACAATTTATTATAACACATATATATCAACAATTTATATTAAAGCTTACCTTTTGAGTGTTGTGAATTAACAATTTCGGCCAAACCTGATACAATTCATTTGGAAAATTGATGAGTAAATGATGTATCCATTCAAATACTGCTACCTTTGTTTGTACAGAACGGTGTGTGAGATATTGTGATAATACCTCCATAAATCAATTTGTTCAATATTTTGAGATCTTTATTCTTTTGAAAACTAATTTCATTATGGACGAATTTACGGATACTGCACATTCTTTAATATTCTTCATATTATCAACATTATATTCCAGACACTATATTCCAGAATGGCATAAATTAAAACATTCGAGCCAAATATTAAAAAAACCATATCCATGTTATGGCAACAGACTGAAAGATAGATATAAGGATTAATGTAAAATCCTGCAAGGAAGATTTACTTTGTTTCTAGCTAGAATTTTTAATAAAATGTCAGTGCATTACCTTAATAAGTTCATTTGGTGATTGCGCATGTATTAACAATATATTTATAGTGTCTTCCATGCGCACTTAACTGGAATCATTACGAATCGATTTAATAAACTGTGTCAGAGTTGTTTCACACAATTATATTTCTTGTGTATTATCTTCCAACATCATAAAAAGTCCATCAATAATATCAAATAGATAACCATATTATTTTCTGGTACAGCGTTCACAATCGAAATCCAGGATATAACATATTGTCGCACAATATAATTCTTTACACAAATGCGTTTCCTAAGAGGTATAAAAGTTCTAGATTGAAAGTTTGTGAAGATTCTACAGCAATATCTTAAGTAAACGATCCAACAGAAATTGGCCACAAGCGAGCAAAAAATAAATTGTGGAAGGGTATAATGGAGGGACGTGCCACCACAATTGAGAATGGCACTAACGAATTCACTGACATATTTTGAAGAATCCTAAAGAAACAACAAAAATTAACTTGAACTTTTAATTTAATTAATTACTTACCTTTCCTAAACCTTAACAAAAACAACTCTACAATAGCAACAATGACAGTCATATGTTTTTAAAAAGAAAAAAACTGCAAGTGTGTTAGTACAAAAATTGTTTATGTGTTAGTTTCAGTCATTCATTTCTTGTAGGGTTGCTATTCAAATAATAGAACATTTAATAAAATAAATGTTCGATTAATACAGTGTAGTTATGAATTTTAGAAATATATGCTTTCTTCTTCTCTACCACGCACCATTGAAAATTTAACTCCCTTATTGAAGGATATTATACCAGACTCAACTATAATAAAAGAATGTCAATTGGGACGTACTAAGTGTACCCAAATAATATGTAATGTGTGGGCCAGCGAAGAAAAATCAAAGCTTATAAGTAAACTCAAATAGTTTCAATATGCCATCCATCGAGCAAAGGTGGCCTCGCGGACTCTGTTATATCGAATAAGAGAAAATGCGTTTCATGGTGTTGCTACTCCACGTGCAATTAGGTTAAATGTACTTTTTGCATGTGTTTTTTTAGTTTACATATTAAACAGCTCATCTAAACCTCTCTTGCGAAGGCAATGACTGTATAGGGCTGTATCAACCATATAAAAATTTGTATCCCCACAAAATAACAACATAAACCTAGTGTTTCAAGTAATTTTTTATACATTCCACATTGTGGAATATACACAGCATTGTATGCGTCAGTAGAAGGAGAAGAAGAAGAAGAAGTAAATTCAAAATGAATAAGTTTTCTGTGCTAATAGACGAGAGCACTAAGATTTCTTTAAAAAAAAATAAAACAATGTGCATGCTTGTTCATTAATTTAACGGAGAACAAGAATAATTTGTAGTGCAGCTTTTAAATTTGCTACAGGTTAGAACCGATTGTACTGCTGATACACTTTATGGTGAATACAAAAAAAAATTTTTTCAGGATACGAAATTCCCTATGAAAGTATTATACGAATTTTTCGTGATGGTGCTAGCGTAATGGTTGGACAGTATAATTCAATTGCATTAAGATTAATAGCAGATATTCCAAATGTTATTACTATTTGATGTAAAGGGTGATTTTTTAAGATCTATAGAGAGTTTTCCAAAAAAAAAAAACACATAAATCGATAGTACGGTCCATATAATTTAATGTTTGAAGATTATTTCATGCAAATGTTGACCGTGACTGCGCCTCAAATGGTCCATCCGCTTAGTCCAATTTTGGCATACTCTTTCCAACATTTCGGCCGGTATCTCACTAATAAATGCTTCAATGTTGTCTTCCAATGCGTCAATTGAAGCGGGATTGTCTGTATAGACATGAACTTTAACATAGCCCCACAAAAAATAGTAAAGGCGTTAAAGCGCACGATCTAGGCGGCCAATTGACCGGACCCGAACGTGAAATAAAATGTTCACCGAACTCGCCTCTCAATAAGTCCATGGTTGCGCGTGCTGTGTGGCATGTGACACCGTCTTGTTGAATCCTCATGTCATGCAAGTCAAGCTCTTGCATTTTGGGCAAAAAAAAGTTGGATATCATCTCTCGGTAGCGCTCACCATTCACAGTTACGTTACGATTCGCATCATCTTTGAAGAAGTACGTTCCAATGATGCCACCATCCCATAAACCGCACCAAACTGTGACTTTTTCTGATGCATTGGTAGCTGTTCCAATGCTTCTGGCTGATATTCACTCCAAAATCGACTCCCGAATAGCCGCTTCAGTGGGTCGATTAAACTGACCATAAAATGCAAGAAGCGCGCGATGAACTTTCTTAACAGAGCACGCATTTTAATAATAAAATTCAATAACTTGCAAGCGTTGTTCGTTTGTAAGACAATTCATGGTTAAATTATAGACTAAACTGAAGATGTTTGACAATGAAACAAAACACGAAACGTGCGTCAGCTTTTTAAACCAGTGTTTCAAAAAAGATAATAGCTAAAAAAATCACCCTTTATAATATTTAACACAAAATGTGACACCTGATAATCAATATACGACTCTAATTATAATAAACATTATTTAACAGCAAGTTGAATTGAAGAAACATATTAACACAATGCACACCGATGAAATTATTGATACATCGAATGGAGCTCTACCTAAAAGTACTCAACACACAACACAAACCGGAATTGACAGTTATGAAGAGAAAACTTGGTCCAATTTCTCCCAAAAAAAGTACCATCTTCCAAATATTCTAAGGATGAAACAGCTGTACCCAACCGCAAAAATTATTTTTCTTTATTATATACCGAAAAAGATGATAACGCACAAATCGATAAGTCTTCAAGACCACCTCCTTTACATATAAGAGAGCAAAACTCTAACAAATTTGTCGAAAGTTTAATCAAGCTCATTGGTAAAAAATCCTTTTACGTGACTTAGAGGAGGAAATGTACACGATAGTAAAACAATGTTTAAAAATCCCTACGGTTTTAAAAAAATCGCTTTTTTCCCTACGATCAATTTTTTGTTCCCTACATATTTCCCTACGTTATATTTTGAATAAAAACGAAACAAATTTATATTGATGTGTAAATATCTATACGCGCAGGGGGTAAATTTCTATTTCACAATACAGTCACAAAAACAACGTAACATGTGAATTTACATTTTATGCTGTGAGCCGTAAGACAAATCAGTGTGACTTATGACTGTATTGTATTCAGCTAATTCAACAACCCTCTACTGTAAAATGTTAAAAATTTCGCAATATAAACGTATAACAGATACATAATTCAACAACCCCACAAATTTGCTATAAGTGATACATAGATGACGGTTTCTGTTTGATTTTAAAAAAGTGACATAAAAAAATCTTTAATTACTAGATGTTTACACATCTCCCCTGTGATCGGACTCACATGATTTTTTTTTTTTTTTGTAGTAAATTTTATTTACTTTATTTTCGAAAACAAATAATTCAAGTATTCAGGTATTATTTGGTATATATTAAACGTAAAATAAAATAAAAATTAAGAGAACAATTGAATTGATTTGTAAATTTCTTGAGAATTAATTTTAAAATGACGCTCTGTGCATTGAAAACTTGTACAATTCATTAAATTTGATTGTACATGACATCGAATAATGCAAATCAAATTTAGAACATCATTTATTTTTTATCTCTGTTAGAATAGAAAAATTTTTTTCAGCATCTGCATTCACAAACTTAAAAGAATTTTTCTATCAAGTTATCATTGAACTTGGTTTAAATCTAGCTTAGACAGCGACTTTCTTTAATTTTCGGAAAAATTTCAATCAATTTGAAACTTCTCACATAACAATTTAAATTCAACAACATTTTTATTATCAGCCGATCCAGGGGTAAGAAATTCAATTTATTTAAATACTGATTTGCTTTTAAAAGAAAGTCCTTTTTGTGTTTCTTCCAGTGCAGTGATATAAAATTTTAAACAATAGGACCTTATTTGGTGTGCACCTGATTTTGAAAATGTTTTTAGCAGCAAATAAGCTTTTTTCCATTCATTTGTCAACTCACTTAATATTGAATCTACTTGCTTTAACTTATCATGCAATGCTGTATTTAAAAAAAAAAACTATTAGAACTGTCTCATTCCCTAATATTCTTTCTATACTTTTTTGGTGAGATAACCATCCTAAAATTTTTCTTCTTTCTACTTGAGTAACTTTTGAAATTCTTCCAACTGAGAACATCTTGTAGAGCTTCCAGAGATGTAAAGTCCAATTTGCCTTAATAAATCTTCAGGTCCTCTTGGTAAAATTGAGCATGCTTTGTTTGCATTGAAGGCAGCTGAATGCATATATATATATATGCATTCTTGCCATTTTCACCTAGCCTTCTCTCATTTGGCTCTGGGTTATTATTACTCATTTACTCGTTGCTGATATTAAAACAAGGAGATGGGGTAATGATTAATTAGATTATTATTATGTATTAAGCATATTTTTGATTGTCATTTATTTTCTGTGTTTCTTTTTATCATTTAATTTATAATTATTTAAACACTAAATATTTTTTCTTTTTTTTTAATATTAGTTAATGTAAATTTTGTTTATTTTCTATGTTTCTTTGTATAAGTACTCCGTTAAAAAATAGCACAGCTGTACGTTAAGACGGTTAACATGACATAGTTTTCAGATATCCTCTGGCAGTCGTGAGCACGCTAGATCACACCGACAAACCATAAGTTGCACAAGAAAGAAACAATCCGCTATAGATGGTACACATAGAATTTCACGCTGACACGCTCAATATGCACCAGGAAGTTCACACGCTGCCGCATTGATTTCCCCAAGTACTTGACCTCGGTCGCATACTTAGGGCTAACTCCATTGGCACTGACAGTTGGAGGTCGATTCAGCGATAATTTGCCTTTCAACAACATCATCACAGTCTTTTCCATTGCCACATCCACACCTAGTCGGCTACCCCGCTCACAGACCATATGCTTGACAGCATTCCCCTTTTATTTTAACTCAGCACGAAACTGGCCTTCGATCAGGGCGAGCACCTCATCCGCGTATGCGCATGCATTCTATGCGGTCCCAAGCCTCGGCAAAAGCGGATACATCGCTAGATATTAAATAAATGGACCGCAGATGGAACCCTGCGGACAGACTCTGACCGCCTCAATCCATGCGGACTTGTACACACCAGCGACGCAAGCTTTCAACTCTTGACAGCGGACCTCGCGCAGCCTCGATAGATTGCCTTCCCATGACAGGAAACCGAACGCACCCTTTGAAATCAATGAAGAATCTATGGACTTTTAGACTCACTCCTGCCCACAAATGTGCCCTGGCCGATCATCTCCTGGAGCCGAAAGCAGACTGGTACCCCAGATCGAGGATTGCTCCTGATCCACGTATGTGGAAAATATCCCTCTTATGCACAGTACTCAGGAAAGGCTTTCCAAATGCTTTTACACATCTCTCCAGTCATCCCGTCTATACCTGGAGACTTTCTACTCCGTGACTGGCCATAAGAGTAAAAATAAGATCTGTAAAGAAATTGGACAACAGTGGTGGAAAATAGTCAGGCCAGTTGGATCTAAAGGATCAAAAATCGCCCAAAAAAATTCACATAGCTTTATTGGTCTACGAGTATAACAGTTTAAGGCGGTTAAGTCATTGGAGGACGTTTATGTGAAATTATTTATTTTTATTATTCTCGAAAATCAAAGTTAATATTTAAAAATGCAGTTTAATAAGGTTTATCTTATGCCTTTCATATTTAATTTGTTTCTGCTTTTTAAGAGTTTTTTTTAAATCAAAATAGAGAATTATTTTCTGTCAGTTTATTACCTACGTAAATTGGAAGACAAAAGCATAAAAATGGCTGATCATTCATGAAATGGACTGTATATTGATATAAAAAAATAATTTATTAAACTTGATTTAATACTCAACTAATTCACGAAATGGTTAGAATACTCGTACTTATCTCTTCAAATAAAAAATGAAAAAGAATTTAAATTCAAGTTGTACTTTGACTTCATTCAAGTTATATATATTACGGTCAAAAGCGTAACCGGAAAAAATTGTCCTCTTCCCATTCTACATAAATGTATCCTCATTGACCAATCGCCTTTAACTTTTATTTAAACAAGTTATACTTAGATCAAAAAATCTTATAACATTTTTAGTCAGTTTTTGGTTTTTGTCTAATGGGAAAAATTTATACTTTTTTAAATGAAAAAAACGGAGTTATGAGATTAAAAAGTGTGTTTTTGTTGTTGTGACCAATTGTTAATATTTAATTTAGATTTAAAAAGGGGGGTTTTGGTCAATAATCAGTTTTTATGTGTAAATAAAAATCAATTTAATGTCATGTTTCTGCTCGACGTTTCGCTTGCTTTATTCAAACTTCCTCAGGAGCGTAAATTTATTATAAAATCTGGCGACAAATACAAATTAACATTATTAACAATTTCTAATTAAATATCTTAAATACTATACCACAGTTCAACTTACGATTCTTTGTTTAATCGTCAGGGAATATAATTTGTAAAATTTATTTGTAAATAAAAAACTGGACATTACTACACAGAATTTTAAAAAATATAAATAAATTATTAAATAAATGTTGACAACACTGTACATGCAAAATCACAAGTCAAACTTAATGTAGCATCACAGAACTTTAACTAATTTCTAAAATATTGCAACGGAGTATTGGAGCTTTGTGTTATCCTTATCTTCTCTCGTGTTCATTGCATGATGAATTCTCTCTTGTATTCGTAGGCTTTCTAATGTATAGCGTTTGTTTACTCTTTTTTCCTTATCTTAATGTTTTCAAAATTCATATTATGGTTGCATTCTTTTACATGTTGTGCTAATGCAGTTGTTTCTTTTTCCTTCTTAATATCGGCTTTGTGCTCCAATACTCTCGTCTCTAACCTTCGTTTTGTTGTACCAACATAAACTTTGTTACATTGCTCCCTTTCATTGCCATCACATTTTATTTCGTAAACAACGTTGTCAATTTTGAGTATATCTTGTTTTGTTTTGTTCTGCGTAAACAGTTGCCCAAGGGTTTGGTTTGACTTATGTGCTATTCTTATGTTTTCGTCGTTGATCATATGTTTCATTGTTTTTGGCTCCGTTAAATGAGATTGTTAGTTTAGAGCATACAAAGGTATATAAATTTTTAGTGTACCAAGTATAAAATTGGAATTTGTAATAGTAACAAATATTTTGATTTGTATTAAAATTAACGTTTAAATTTTCTACTACTTTTTAGTTGCAATTTTTAAACATTGTAATTTAAAAATTATTCTATTAAAATTTTATTAAAAACGGGATCTCTACAATGCTAACAGTACGAATATAATTTTAAATATAACAATTTAAGATTCAAAAAAGTCGATTTTGTCAGATAATGAACTATATATGTATGTTTTACTTTCGTTATTCTGAAATTTATATTTTATTTTATCAAATTGTTAAATGTTTCAAATATATTGTAAAATTTGTATATAAATAGTGAAATAAGTCCAGACGATAATTATTAAATATTTATTATACAATATACAATTCGTTTAACTGTTTTAATTCAATCAATATATTTATTTAAAATACTAGCTATAACTTTAACATAGTAACATCATTGTGATGTGTCTTCAAAAATAATCTAAGTAAACGTGTGTTGCTGTTGGTCTATCTATCGTAACTGCATAATTCAATGTTATTATGTATGTACATAATGTATGGCCATGTATGACGACATTCCATTTGCACAGTGGTGCGAGTACTTAACACCCCTTAACGCCCGGATGCAGAAAAGAATTGTGGAACTATTCTATAACGTTTCGAACGACGTGGTGTATGTTGAGTGGGCGAAGATCTTGTATTCGTAGTAGGCTGGCGGCTAGGCGGCGGTGATTGTGGGGAGCCCGATGAAGTGTTTGTTGCTGTGTTTGGTGGTGGTATTTGCGCTGGTAATGATGTGGAAAAAGATTCAACATCGCTTTCAGCTTCCTCTTCGGATTTATCAACTACATCAATACTTGATTCAGCAATCGCATCGTTACAGCTCCTTGGAAAAATTAGCTCACAATCCATGGTAGAAGTTCTACTGCGAATTTGGTCTAAATGACGTTTTAATTTACGGTTATCTTGAATACGCACAGTGTAGGACAATGGTCCAGTTTGTGATTGTATGTGAGCCAGTATCCACTTTGGACCTGAGGCGTATTTCGAATCCATACAAGGTCTCCCTTAAATGATTCTTTTACGGGTAAACTTTCGATGGTATTTGACAATTCATGCGGATGAAACTTGTCAAAGTTGCTTTTGAGCTGTCGATTAAACAGAAGTTCAGCAGGTGAGAGCCCAGTCGTAGCATGCGGGCTTATGTGTTGATTAAATACAAAACGGATAAGATCCAATTCAATATTCGAATTGGCTGGCATTTTCTTTAAATAATCTTTTGTTGTCTGCACCTTGCTTTCAGCCTGTCCATTTGACGATGGATGGAAAGGAGCACTTCTAACATGGCGTATCAAAATGTTTTTCATAAAGCTTTCAAACTCAGCTGACGTAAAAGCCGTTCCATTATCCAATACGATGGCGTCAGATAGGCCATGCGTTGCAAAAAGCGATCGCAATGATCTAATTGCACATTGTGATGACGTCGATTTGACTATGTGTACTTCCAACCATTTGGAATATGAATCAACCACTAGGAAAAACAATTTACCTTGAAGTGGACTGGCGAAGTCAATATGTAGCCGCGACCATGCAGTCTGAGTATTTTCCCAAGGGCGAGCTGGTGCCTGAGTTTTTTCATGGCGAGTTTCTTGGCACTGAATACAAAGTTTAACTGAGTTTTCGATTTGAGAATCCATATTTGGCCACCACATATAGCTTCTTGCCAAATCCTTCATTTTAACTATACCAGGATGTCCAGCGTGTAGAGCATGAATAATGGCTTGATGACTAGGTTAAGGGACAATAGTTCTGTTACCCCACAACAGGAATCCCTTGAGTGATGTAATCTCGTTACGGCGCATAAAATAGGGATATGCTTGATCATCTCGAGAAATAAAACTTGGCCATCCCCTTAATGTCCAGCTGAGTATTTTAGAGAGTAGTGGATCTTTTGCTGTTTGCTTGGCCACTTTTTTGCGTTGGCAACTTCACTGCTAGCTAGTTCAATCATTAGAACTTCATCTTCCTTAGTTTATAAATGCTGTTCTGTTCTCTCTGGTAGACGGCTTAAGCAGTCAGCGTTCCCCATTTTCTTGCCTTCTCTATAGATGAGATCAAAATCGTAGGCGTTCAGAAAAATAGATCGGCGAAGCATAACGGTAGATATTATGGTTGGATTTGGTTTTGCCGTGCTAAAAATTCCCAAAAGTGGACGGTGATCAGTCGCCAAGGTAAATTTTCTGCCATATAAATTATCGTGAAATTTGTTCACGCCTGCCACAATAGCTGTTGTTTCTCTATCGATTTGCGCGTAATTTCGCTCAGCCTTCGACAAGGTCCTTGGGTAAAAGGCAATAGGCAGTTCAGAGCCATCAGGCAATTTGTGACCCAACACGGCGCCGATGCCATAAGGTGAGGCGTCACAAACGAGTATAAGTGGCAGATTTTCATCATAATGTACATATGAGCAGATTCAAATTTTGAAATGTTATTTCATGCTCTTTTTCCCAATTCCATTGGCGATTTTTGTCTAAAAGGCGATACGTTATTTGGCAAAAATGAATGATAAAAATTCAAAAGCTCTAGAAAAGTTTGTATTTGCTTTTTATCTGTAGGTGCGGGTGCATTTTGAATTGGCTTTACTTTCTCAGGAGAAGGCCTTATTCCGAGACTATAAATTTTAAAACCTAGAAAATTTATTGCATTTATTCCAAAGTGACATTTATCTTTCCTTAAGTGAAAACCTTATTCAAACCATCAGCTAGTTCTGATTCAGTTTGACCCATAATTACCACATCATCAAAATATGGTAAAACGCCGGGAATGTTTCCTAAAAGCGATTCAATAAAATTTTGAAAAATGCCTGGAGCTGAAGAAATACCAAATTGAAGTCGACTTAGTCTAAACGCCCCTTTATATATTATTATAGTCTGTACCATAGCAGATTTCTCATCGACAATTTTGCAAAAAATTTTCCACCTTTAATTGATGAAAGTAAGGAGCTAATTGGAGGTATTTGAAAATTGTGTGGTAAAAGCCCTTTATTGAGTGTTGACTTATAGTCACCACAAATTCTAATAGTACCATCACTTTTAAGAACTGGCACAATCGGTGTTGCCCAGTCCGAATACTCAACCGGTTCTAGAATGCCCTGACTGCACGATCGGTCAAGCTCTGCTTCTACTCGACTTCGTAGTGCCCATGGAATACGACGAGCGGGAAGTCTAATACGTTGAACATTTGTCTTTAATTGCAACGAAACCGGTTTGTCTGTGAATTTACCAAGCTCTTTAGAAAAAAGATGATCGAATTTTGGCAAAACAATTTTAATAGAATTTGATTCTTCATTACATGGGCACCTTGAATGCTTATACCCAGTAGATCAAACCAGTTGCAGCCTAATATATTAGTTTGAGTGCCAGTAACAACTATGAGGTAGACCCTTGACTAATTTGTTGTTATACCAAATGTCAACATCAACAACGCCTTTAGCAGGTACTCTATTATGTTGAAAATCTGTCAAATTTAAATTACACTCATATAGTGTCGGCTGTGCAGTTGGCCACAACCTACTGAAAGCCCGTGACGACACTATTGTATAATTCGACCCAGAATCGGTTTCAAACTTACAAGGCTGTCCATTAATGTTTGTTATGTTGCTGCATACGCTTACTTATTTGATGAATTTGCTCTGGCTGGCGAATTACCATCACATTCCTTAAAGATGCTTCAGCAGATGTAGCCTGATCTATGACCTTTTGCAATTGCAAGTCAGGTTCAGCGAGAAGACTTCGTTGCAGAGCTTCGTCTCGCAAACCACACACCAAACGATCACGAAGCATACGATCCAAAACGTTGCCAAAATTGCAGTCAACAGCGAGTTAGCTGCAACATACTCAGAAAAACTCTCATTTAGTAGTTGATCGCGTTTGTGGAATTTAAAAAATGACACAATTTCCGATGGGCGCGGAGAAAAATGATTCGTTAGCAACGTTTTAATTTCGGTAATTTCAAGCTCACTCACCTGTTTGGGAGATACTAATGACGACAGGAGATCATAAAGCGGTGCACCTGCCAACGTCAAGAAAACTGCCTTTTGACGATCAGCCTGTATCATTGGCTAGAAGAAAAATCTCGAACCTTGCGTAGTATGTTGACCAATTCTCAGGATGATTGATGTCAAACGGTTCCATTGTCCCCATAGAAGCCATTATGCGTTTTTTACTTCCTTGATTAGTTGAACGAGCAGAAGTTGAAGCTGCAGAGTCCGCTGCAATATCCCCATGCGATGTTCCAAGAGCAGGAGATGCTTTTTCTGTCTTTAACGGCATTGACTCTTGCCGGCCAAATGTAGTCGATGTACCCCAAAAGGTTATGTGAAATCAAACACGTTGTCGCTTTGTGAGGTAAGGTTTTTTTAATTGCGTTAAATTTTGCAACGTACCGCTATTTTACATAAAGCTAAATTGCTGTGGGATTGATTTATTTAAACGACTGTAATTTTTGGGTACAATCCCATCCTCGTCGCCAATATTAAATATTTATTATATAATATGCAATTCGTTTAACTGTTTTAATTCAATCAATATATTTATTTAAAATACTAGCAATATCTTTAACATAGTAACATCATTGTGATGTGTCTTCAAAAATAATTTAAGTAAACGTGTGTTGCTGTCGGTTGCTATTTAAAATCGTCAATATCGGTTCAAAGGCTCACGAGTTATAAAAGAAACTTTGAAAAAACTCTTGAAAAAATAAGAAATTTCAGTGTCTTTGTTGTTTTTCAGACGATATGTTGTATATGTTGTAATTCTTCTTATTATATTTATACTGCAAGTGTCACATTGCCCTAAGCAACTATTTCCCCACATTTTTTTATTCTTAAAATTAAAAATTAAAAAATAAAAATTAAAAATCAAAAATAAAAATTAAAAATTAAAAATTAAAAATTAAAAATTAAAAATTAAAAATTAAAAATTAAAAATTAAAAATTAAAAATTAAAAATTAAAAATTAAAAATTAAAAATTAAAAATTAAAAATTAAAAATTAAAAATTAAAAATTAAAAATTAAAAATTAAAAATTAAAAATTAAAAATTAAAAATTAAAAATTAAAAATTATAAATTAAAAATTAAAAAGTAAAAATTAAAAAGTAAAAATTAAAAACTAAAAATTAAAAATTAAAAATTAAAAATTAAAAATTAAAAATTAAAAATTAAAAATTAAAAGTTAAAAATTAAAAATTAAAAATTAAAAATTAAAAATTAAAAATTAAAAAGTAAAAATTAAAAAGTAAAAATTAAAAATTAAAAATTAAAAATTAAAAATTAAAAATTAAAAATTAAAAATTAAAAATTAAAAATTAAAAATTAAAAATTAAAAATTAAAAATTAAAAATTAAAAATTAAAAATTAAAAATTAAAAATTAAAAATTAAAAACTAAAAATTAAAAATTAAAAATTATATTTTAAAAATTTAAAATTAAAAATTAAAAATTAAAAATTAAAAAGTAAAAATTAAAAATTAAAAATTAAAAATTAAAAATTAAAAATTAAAAATTAAAAATTAAAAATTAAAAATTAAAAATTAAAAATTAAAAATTAAAAATTAAAAATTAAAAATTAAAAATTAAAAATTAAAAATTAAAAATTAAAAATTAAAAATTAAAAATTAAAAATTAAAAATTAAAAATTAAAAATTAAAAATTAAAAATTAAAAATTAAAAATTAAAAATTAAAAATTAAAAACTAAAAATTAAAAATTAAAAATTATAAATTAAAAATTAAAAAGTAAAAATTAAAAAGTAAAAATTATAAAGTAAAAATTAAAAATTCAAAATTAAAAATTAAAAATTAAAAATTAAAAATTAAAAATTAAAAATTAAAAATTAAAAATTAAAAATTAAAAATTAAAAATTAAAAATTAAAAATTAAAAATTAAATATTAAAAATTAAAAATTAAAAATTAAAAATTAAAAATTCAAAATTAAAAATTAAAAATTAATAATTAAAAATTAAAATTTAAAAATTTAAAAATTTAAAAATTTAAAAATTACAAATTACAAATTACAAATTACAAATTAAAAATTAAAAATTAAAAATTAAAAATTAAAAATTAAAAATTAAAAATTAAAAATTAAAAATTAAAAATTAAAAATTAAAAATTACAAATTACAAATTATAAATTAAAAATTAAAAATTAAAAATTAAAAATTAATAATTAAAAATCTAAAATTAAAAATTAAAAATTAAAAATTAAAAATTATAAATTAAAAATTAAAAATTAAAAATTAAAAATTAAAAATTAAAAATTAAAAATTAAAAATTAAAAATTAAAAAATAAAAATTAAAAATTAAAAATTAAAAATTAAAAATTAAAAATTAAAAATTAAAAATTAAAAATTAAAAATTAAAAATTAAAAATTAAAAATTAAAAATTAAAAATTATAAATTATAAATTAAAAATTAAAAAGTAAAAAATATAAAGTAAAACTTAAAAATTCAAAATTAAAAATTAAAAATTTATAATTAAAAATTAAAAATTAAATATTAAAAATTAAAAATTAAAAATTAAAAATTAAAAATTAAAAATTAAAAATTAAAAATTAAAAACTAAAAATTAAAAATTAAAAAATAAAAATTAAAAATTAAAAATTAAAAATTAAAAATTAAAACTTAAAAATTAAAAATTAAAAATTAAAAATTAAAAATTAAAAATTAAAAATTAAAAATTAAAAATTAAAAATTAAAAATTAAAAATTAAAAATTAAAAATTAAAAATTAAAAATTAAAAATTAAAAATTAAAAATTAAAAATTAAAAATTAAAAATTAAAAATTAAAAATTAAAAATTAAAAATTAAAAATTAAAAATTAAAAATTAAAAATTAAAAATTAAAAATTAAAAATTAAAAATTAAAAATTAAAAATTAAAAATTAAAAATTAAAAATTAAAAATTAAAAATTAAAAATTAAAAATTAAAAATTAAAAATTAAAAATTAAAAATTAAAAATTAAAAATTAAAAACTAAAAATTAAAAATTATATTTTAAAAATTAAAAAGTAAAAATTAAAAATTAAAAATTAAAAATTAAAAATTAAAAATTAAAAATTGAAAATTAAAAATTAAAAATTAAAAATTATAAATTAAAAATTAAAAAGTAAAAATTAAAAATTAAAAATTAAAAATTAAAAATTAAAAATTAAAAATTAAAAATTAAAAATTAAAAATTAAAAATTAAAAATTAAAAATTAAAAATTAAAAATTATAAATTAAAAAGTAAAAATTAAAAATTACAAATTATAAAGTAAAAATTAAAAATTCAAAATTAAAAATTAAAAATTAAAAATTAAAAATTAAAAATTAAAAATTAAAAATTAAAAATTAAAAATTAAAAATTAAAAATTTAAAATTAAAAATTAAAAATTAAAAATTAAAAATTAAAAATTAAAAATTAAAAATTAAAAATTAAAAATTAATAATTAATAATTAAAAATTAAAATTTAAAAATTTAAAAATTTAAAAATTTAAAAATTTAAAAATTTAAAAATTTAAAAATTTAAAATTTAAAAGTTACAAATTACAAATTACAAATTACAAATTAAAAATTAAAAATTAAAAATTAAAAATTAAAAATTAAAAATTACAAAATACAAATTACAAATTAAAAATTAAAAATTAAAAATGAAAAATTAAAAATTAAAAATTAAAAATTAAAAATTAAAAATTAATAATTAAAAATCTAAAATTAAAAATAAAAAATTAAAAATTAAAAATTAAAAATTAAAAATTAAAATTTAAAAATTAAAAATTAAAAACTAAAAATTAAAAATTAAAATTTAAAAATTAAAAATTAAAAATTAAAAATTAAAAATTAAAAATTAAAAATTAAAAATTAAAAATTAAAAATTAAAAATTAAAAATTAAAAATTAAAAATTAAAAATTAAAAATTATAAATTATAAATTAAAAATTAAAAAGTAAAAAATATAAAGTAAAACTTAAAAATTCAAAATTAAAAATAAAAAATTTATAATTTAAAATTAAAAATTAAAAATAAAAAATTAAATATTAAAAATTAAAAATTAAAAATTAAAAATTAAAAATTAAAAATTAAAAATTAAAAACTAAAAATTAAAAATTAAAAAATAAAAATTAAAAATTAAAAATTAAAAATTAAAAATTAAAAATTAAAAATTAAAAATTAAAAATTAAAAATTAAAAATTAAAAATTAAAAATTAAAAATTAAAAATTAAAAATTAAAAATTAAAAATTAAAAATTAAAAATTAAAAATTAAAAATTAAAAATTAAAAATTAAAAATTAAAAATTAAAAATTTAAAATTAAAAATTAAAAATTAAAAATTAAAAATTAAAAATTAAAAATTAAAAAATAAGAATTAAAAATTAAAAATTAAAAATTGAAATTAAAAATTGAAAATTAAAAATTAAAAATTAAAAATTAAAAATTAAAAATTAAAAATTAAAAATTAAAAATTAAAAATTAAAAATAAAAATTAAAAATTAAAAATTAAAAATTAAAAATTAAAAATTAAAAATTAAAAATTAAAAATTAAAAATTAAAAATTAAAAATTAAAAATTAAAAATTAAAAATTAAAAATTAAAAATTAAAAATTAAAAATTAAAAATTAAAAACTAAAAATTAAAAATTAAAAATTATATTTTAAAAATTTAAAATTAAAAATTAAAAATTAAAAATTAAAAATTAAAAATTAAAAAGTAAAAATTAAAAATTAAAAATTAAAAATTAAAAATTAAAAATTAAAAATTAAAAATTAAAAATTAAAAATTAAAAATTAAAAATTAAAAATTAAAAATTAAAAATTAAAAATTAAAAATTAAAAATTATAAATTAAAAATTAAAAATTAAAAAGTAAAAATTAAAAATTAAAAATTAAAAATTAAAAATTAAAAATTAAAAATTAAAAATTAAAAATTAAAAATTAAAAATTAAAAATTAAAAATTAAAAATTAAAAATTATAAATTAAAAATTAAAAAGTAAAAATTAAAAATTACAAATTATAAAGTAAAAATTAAAAATTCAAAATTAAAAATTAAAAATTAAAAATTAAAAATTAAAAATTAAAAATTAAAAATTAAAAATTAAAAATTAAAAATTAAAAATTAAAAATTAAAAATTAAAAATTAAAAATTAAAAATTAAAAATTTAAAATTAAAAATTAAAAATTAAAAATTAAAAATTAAAAATTAAAAATTAAAAATTAAAAATTAAAAATTAAAAATTAAAAATTAATAATTAATAATTAAAAATTAAAATTTAAAAATTTAAAAATTTAAAAATTTAAAAATTTAAAATTTAAAAGTTACAAATTACAAATTACAAATTACAAATTAAAAATTAAAAATTAAAAATTAAAAATTAAAAATTAAAAATTAAAAATTACAAAATACAAATTACAAATTAAAAATTAAAAATTAAAAATGAAAAATTAAAAATTAAAAATTAAAAATTAAAAATTAAAAATTAAAAATTAAAAATTAATAATTAAAAATCTAAAATTAAAAATAAAAAATTAAAAATTAAAAATTAAAATTTAAAAATTAAAAATTAAAAACTAAAAATTAAAAATTAAAATTTAAAAATTAAAAATTAAAAATTAAAAATTAAAAATTAAAAATTAAAAATTAAAAATTATAAATTATAAATTAAAAATTAAAAAGTAAAAAATATAAAGTAAAACTTAAAAATTCAAAATTAAAAATAAAAAATTTATAATTTAAAATTAAAAATTAAAAATAAAAAATTAAATATTAAAAATTAAAAATTAAAAATTAAAAATTAAAAATTAAAAATTAAAAATTAAAAATTAAAAATTAAAAACTAAAAATTAAAAATTAAAAAATAAAAATTAAAAATTAAAAATTAAAAATTAAAAATTAAAAATTAAAAATTAAAAATTAAAAATTAAAAATTAAAAATTGAAAATTAAAAATTAAAAATTAAAAATTAAAAATTAAAAATTTAAAATTTAAAATTAAAAATTAAAAATTAAAAATTAAAAATTAAAAATTAAAAATTAAAAAATAAGAATTAAAAATTAAAAATTAAAAATTGAAATTAAAAATTGAAAATTAAAAATTAAAAATTAAAAATTAAAAATAAAAATTAAAAATTAAAAATTAAAAATTAAAAATTAAAAATTAAAAATTAAAAATTAAAAATTAAAAATTAAAAATTAAAAATTAAAAATTAAAAATTAAAAATTAAAAATTAAAAATTAAAAATTAAAAACTAAAAATTAAAAATTAAAAATTATATTTTAAAAATTTAAAATTAAAAATTAAAAATTAAAAATTAAAAATTAAAAATTAAAAAGTAAAAATTAAAAATTAAAAATTAAAAATTAAAAATTAAAAATTAAAAATTAAAAATTAAAAATTAAAAATTAAAAATTATAAATTAAAAATTAAAAATTAAAAAGTAAAAATTAAAAAGTAAAAATTATAAAGTAAAAATTAAAAATTCAAAATCAAAAAATTAAAAATTAAAAATTAAATATTAAAAATTAAAAATTAAAAATTAAAAATTAAAAATTAAAAATTAAAAATTAAAAATTAAAAATTAAAAATTAAAAATTAAAAATTAAAAATTAAAAATTAAAAATTAAAAATTAAAAATTAAAAATTAAAAATTAAAAATTAAAAATTAAAAATTAAAAATTAAAAATTAAAAATTAAAAATTAAAAATTAAAAATTAATAATTAAAAATTAAAAATTTAAAAATTTAAAAATTTAAAAATTTAAAAATTTAAAAATTACAAATTACAAATTACAAATTACAAATTAAAAATTAAAAATTAAAAATTAAAAATTAAAAATTAAAAATTAAAAATTAAAAATTAAAAATTAAAAATTACAAATTACTAATTACAAATTAAAAATTAAAAATTAAAAATTAATAATTAAAAATCTAAAATTAAAAATTAAAAATTAAAAATTAAAAATTAAAAATTAAAAATTAAAAATTAAAAATTAAAAATTAAAAATTAAAAATTAAAAATTAAAAATTAAAAACTAAAAATTAAAAATTAAAAATTATAAATTATAAATTATAAATTATAAATTATAAATTATAAATTATAAATTAAAAATTAAAAAGTAAAAATTAAAAAGTAAAAAATATAAAGTAAAACTTAAAAATTCAAAATTAAAAATTAAAAATTTATAATTTAAAATTAAAAATTAAAAATAAAAAATTAAATATTAAAAATTAAAAATTAAAAATTAAAAACTAAAAATTAAAAATTAAAAAATAAAAATTAAAAATTAAAAATTAAAAATTAAAAATTAAAAATTAAAAATTAAAAATTAAAAATTAAAAATTAAAAATTAAAAATTAAAAATTAAAAATTAAAAATTAAAAATTAAAAATTAAAAATTAAAAATTAAAAATTAAAAATTAAAAATTAAACATTAAAAATTAAAAATTAAAAATTAAAAATTAAAAATTGAAAATTAAAAATTAAAAATTAAAAATTAAAAATTAAAAATTTAAAATTAAAAGTTAAAAATTAAAAATTAAAAAATAAAAATTAAAAATTAAAAATTAAAAATTAAAAATTAAAAATTAAAAATTGAAATTAAAAATTGAAAATTAAAAATTAAAAATTAAAAATTAAAAATTAAAAATTAAAAATTAAAAATTAAAAATTAAAAATTAAAAATTAAAAAAGTAAAAATTAATAATTAAAAATTAAAATTTAAAAATTTCAAATTACAATTTAAAAATTAAAAATTAAAAATTAAAAATTTAAAATTAAAATTTAAAAATTACAAATTACAAATTACAAATTACAAATTAAAAATTAAAAATCTAAAATTTAAAATTAAAAATTAAAAATTAAAAATTAAAAATTAAAAATTAAAAATTAAAAATTAAAAATTAAAAATTAAAAATTAAAAATTAAAAATTAAAAATTAAAAATTAAAAATTAAAAATTAAAAATTAAAAATTAAAAATTAAAAATTAAAAATTAAAAATTAAAAATTAAAAATTAAAAATAAAAAATTAAAAATTAAAAATTAAAAATTAAAAATTAAAAATTAAAAATTAAAAATTAAAAATTAAAAATTAAAAATTAAAAATTAAAAATTAAAAATTAAAAATTAAAAATTAAAAATTAAAAATTAAAAATTAAAAATTAAAAATTAAAAACTAAAAACTAAAAACTAAAAATTAAAAATTATAAATTAAAAATTAAAAAGTAAAAATTAAAAAGTAAAAAGTAAAAATTTAAAAGTAAAAATTAAAAATTAAAAATTAAAAATTAAAAATTAAAAATTAAAAATTAAAAATTAAAAATTAAAAATTAAAAATTAAAAATTAAAAATTAAAAATTAAAAATTAAAAAGTAAAAATTAAAAAGTAAAAAGTAAAAATTAAAAATTAAATATTAAAAATTAAAAATTAAAAATTAAAAATTAAAAATTAAAAATTAAAAATTAAAAATTAAAAATTAAAAATTAAAAATTAAAAATTAAAAATTAAAAATTAAAAATTAAAAATTAAAAATTAAAAATTAAAAATTAAAAATTAAAAACTAAAAAGTAAAAATTAAAAATTATATTTTAAAAATTTAAAATTAAAAATTAAAAATTAAATAATAAAAACTAAAAATGAAAAATTAAAAATTAAAAATTAAAAATCTAAAATTAAAAATTAAAAATTAAAAATTAAAAAGTAAAAATTAAAAATTAAAAATTAAAAATTAAAAATTAAAAATTAAAAAGTAAAAATTAAAAATTAAAAAGTAAAAATTAAAAAGTAAATATTAAAAATTAAAAATTAAATATTAAACACTAAAAATTAAAAATTAAAAATTATATTTTAAAAATTAAAAATTAAAAATTAAAAATTAAAAATTAAAAATTAAAAATTAAAAATTAAAAATTAAAAATTAAAAATTAAAAATTAAAAATTAAAAATTAAAAATTAAAAATTAAAAATTATAAATTATAAATTAAAAATTAAAAAGTAAAAATTAAAAAGTAAAAATTATAAAGTAAAAATTAAAAATTCAAAATTAAAAATTTAAAATTTAAAATTTTAAATTTAAAATTAAAAATTAAAAATTAAAAATTAAATATTAAAAATTAAAAATTAAAAATTAAAAATTAAAAATTAATAATTAAAAATTAAAAATTAAAAAGTAAAAATTAAAAATTTAAAATTAAAAATTAAAAATTAAAAATTAAAAATTAAAAATTAAAAATTAAAAATTAAAAATTAAAAATTAAAAATTAAAAACTAAAAATTAAAAATTAGAAATTAAAAATTATAAATTATAAATTAAAAATTAAAAAGTAAAAATTAAAAAGTAAAAATTATAAAGTAAAAATTAAAAATTCAAAATTAAAAATTAAAAATTTAAAATTTAAAATTTAAAATTTAAAATTTAAAATTTTAAATTAAAAATTAAATATTAAAAATTAAAAATTAAAAATTAAAAATTAAAAATTTAAAATTTAAAATTTAAAACTTAAAATTTAAAATTAAAAATTAAATATTAAAAATTAAAAATTAAAAATTAAAAATTTAAAATTAAAAATTAAAAATTAAAAATTAAAAATTAAAAATTAAAAATTAAAAATTAAAAATTAAAAATTAAAAATTAAAAATTAAAAATTAAAAATCAAAAATTAAAAATTAAAAATTAAAAATTAAAAATTAAAAATTAAAAATTAAAAATTAAAAATTAAAAATTAAAAATTAAAAATTTAAAATTAAAAATTAAAAATTAAAAATTAAAAATTAAAAATTAAAAATTAAAAATAAAAAATTAAAAATTAAAAATTAAAAATTAAAAATTAAAAATTAAAAATTAAAAATTAAAAATTAAAAATTAAAAATTAAAAATTAAAAATTAAAAATTAAAAATTAAAAATTAAAAATTAAAAATTAAAAATTAAAAATTAAAAATTAAAAATTAAAAATTAAAAATTAAAAATTAAAAATTAAAAATTAAAACTTAAAAATTAAAAATTAAAAATTAAAAATTAAAAATTAAAAATTAAAAATTAAAAATTAAAAATTAAAAATTAAAAATTAAAAATTAAAAATTAAAAATTAAAAATTAAAAATTAAAAATTAAAAATTAAAAATTAAAAATTAAAAATTAAAAATTAAAAATTAAAAATTAAAAATTAAAAATTAAAAATTAAAAATTAAAAATTAAAAATTAAAAATTAAAAATTAAAAATTAAAAATTAAAAATTAAAAATTAAAAATTAAAATTAAATAAAAATAAAAAATTTATAATTTAAAATTAAAAATTAAAAATAAAAAATTAAATATTAAAATTAAAAATTAAAAATTAAAAATTAAAAATTAAAAATTAAAAATTAAAAATTAAAAATTAAAAATTAAAAATTAAAAATTAAAAACTAAAAATTAAAAATTAAAAAATAAAAATTAAAAATTAAAAATTAAAAATTAAAAATTAAAAATTAAAAATTAAAAATTAAAAATTAAAAATTAAAAATTAAAAATTAAAAATTAAAAATTAAAAATTAAAAATTAAAAATTAAAAATTGAAAATTAAAAATTAAAAATTAAAAATTAAAAATTAAAAATTTAAAATTTAAAATTAAAAATTAAAAATTAAAAATTAAAAATTAAAAATTAAAAATTAAAAAATAAGAATTAAAAATTAAAAATTAAAAATTTAAATTAAAAATTGAAAATTAAAAATTAAAAATTAAAAATTAAAAATTAAAAATTAAAAATTAAAAATTAAAAATTAAAAATTAAAAATAAAAATTAAAAATTAAAAATTAAAAATTAAAAATTAAAAATTAAAAATTAAAAATTAAAAATTAAAAATTAAAAATTAAAAATTAAAAATTAAAAATTAAAAATTAAAAATTAAAAATTAAAAATTAAAAATTAAAAAATAAAAACTAAAAATTAAAATTAAAAATTATATTTTAAAAATTTAAAATTAAAAATTAAAAATTAAAAATTAAAAATTAAAAATTAAAAATTAAAAAGTAAAAATTAAAAATTAAAAATTAAAAATTAAAAATTAAAAATTATAAATTAAAAATTAAAAATTAAAAAGTAAAAATTAAAAAGTAAAAATTATAAAGTAAAAATTAAAAATTCAAAATTAAAAATTAAAAATTAAAAATTAAATATTAAAAATTAAAAATTAAAAATTAAAAATTAAAAATTAAAAATTAAAAATTAAAAATTAAAAATTAAAAATTAAAAATTAAAAATTAAAAATTAAAAATTAAAAATTAAAAATTAAAAATTAAAAATTAAAAATTAAAAATTAAAAATTAAAAATTAAAAATTAATAATTAAAAATTAAAAATTAAAATTTAAAAATTTAAAAATTTAAAAATTTAAAAATTTAAAAACTACAAATTACAAATTACAAATTACAAATTAAAAATTAAAAATTAAAAATTAAAAATTAAAAATTAAAAATTAAAAATTAAAAATTACAAATTACTAATTACAAATTAAAAATTAAAAGTTAAAAATTAATAATTAAAAATCTAAAATTAAAAATTAAAAATTAAAAATTAAAAATTAAAAATTAAAAATTAAAAATTAAAAATTAAAAATTAAAAATTAAAAACTAAAAATTAAAAATTAAAAATTATAAATTATAAATTATAAATTATAAATTATAAATTATAAATTATAAATTATAAATTATAAATTAAAAATTAAAAAGTAAAAATTAAAAAGTAAAAAATATAAAGTAAAACTTAAAAATTCAAAATTAAAAATTAAAAATTTATAATTTAAAATTAAAAATTAAAAATAAAAAATTAAATATTAAAAATTAAAAATTAAAAATTAAAAATTAAAAACTAAAAATTAAAAATTAAAAAATAAAAATTAAAAATTAAAAATTAAAAATTAAAAATTAAAAATTAAAAATTAAAAATTAAAAATTAAAAATTAAAAATTAAAAATTAAAAATTAAAAATTAAAAATTAAAAATTAAAAATTAAAAATTAAAAATTAAAAATTAAAAATTAAAAATTAAACATTAAAAATTAAAAATTAAAAATTAAAAATTAAAAATTAAAAATTGAAAATTAAAAATTAAAAATTAAAAATTAAAAATTTAAAATTAAAAGTTAAAAATTAAAAATTAAAAAATAAAAATTAAAAATTAAAAATTAAAAATTAAAAATTAAAAATTAAAAATTAAAAATTGAAATTAAAAATTGAAAATTAAAAATTAAAAATTAAAAATTAAAAATTAAAAATTAAAAATTAAAAATTAAAAATTAAAAATTAAAAATTAAAAATTAAAAATTAAAAAAGTAAAAATTAATAATTAAAAATTAAAATTTAAAAATTTCAAATTACAATTTAAAAATTAAAAATTAAAAATTAAAAATTTAAAATTAAAATTTTAAAATTACAAATTACAAATTACAAATTAAAAATTAAATTATAAAAATCTAAAATCTAAAATTTAAAATTAAAAATTAAAAATTAAAAATTAAAAATTAAAAATTAAAAATTAAAAATTAAAAATTAAAAATTAAAAATTAAAAATTAAAAATTAAAAATTAAAAATTAAAAATTAAAAATTAAAAATTAAAAATTAAAAATTAAAAATTAAAAATAAAAAATTAAAAATTAAAAATTAAAAATTAAAAATTAAAAATTAAAAATTAAAAATTAAAAATTAAAAATTAAAAATTAAAAATTAAAAATTAAAAATTAAAAATTAAAAATTAAAAATTAAAAATTAAAAATTAAAAACTAAAAACTAAAAATTAAAAATTATAAATTAAAAATTAAAAAGTAAAAATTAAAAAGTAAAAAGTAAAAATTTAAAAGTAAAAATTAAAAATTAAAAATTAAAAATTAAAAATTAAAAATTAAAAATTAAAAATTAAAAAAAATTAAAAATTAAATTAAAAATTAAAAATTAAAAATTAAAAATTAAAAAGTAAAAATTAAAAAGTAAAAAGTAAAAATTAAAAATTAAATATTAAAAATTAAAAATTAAAAATTAAAAATTAAAAATTAAAAATTAAAAATTAAAAATTAAAAATTAAAAATTAAAAATTAAAAATTAAAAATTAAAAATTAAAAATTAAAAATTAAAAATTAAAAATTAAAAATTAAAAACTAAAAAGTAAAAATTAAAAATTATATTTTAAAAATTTAAAATTAAAAATTAAAAATTAAATAATAAAAACTAAAAATGAAAAATTAAAAATTAAAAATTAAAAATCTAAAATTAAAAATTAAAAATTAAAAATTAAAAAGTAAAAATTAAAAATTAAAAATTAAAAATTAAAAATTAAAAATTAAAAATTAAAAAGTAAAAATTAAAAAGTTAAAATTAAAAAGTAAATATTAAAAATTAAAAATTAAATATTAAACACTAAAAATTAAAAATTAAAAATTATATTTTAAAAATTAAAAATTAAAAATTAAAAATTAAAAATTAAAAATTAAAAATTAAAAATTAAAAATTAAAAATTAAAAATTAAAAATTAAAAATTAAAAATTAAAAATTAAAAATTAAAAATTATAAATTATAAATTAAAAATTAAAAAGTAAAAATTAAAAAGTAAAAATTATAAAGTAAAAATTAAAAATTCAAAATTAAAAATTTAAAATTTAAAATTTAAAATTTTAAATTTAAAATTAAAAATTAAAAATTAAAAATTAAAAATTAAAAATTAAAAATTAAAAATTAAAAATTAAAAATTAAAAATTAAAAATTAAAAATTAATAATTAAAAATTAAAAATTAAAAAGTAAAAATTAAAAATTAAAAATTAAAAATTAAAAATTAAAAATTAAAAATTAAAAATTAAAAATTAAAAATTAAAAATTAAAAATTAAAAATTAAAAATAAAAACTAAAAATTAAAAATTGAAAATTAAAAATTATAATTATAAATTAAAAAGTAAAAATTAAAAAGTAAAAATTATAAAGTAAAAATTAAAAATTCAAAATTAAAAATTAAAAATTTAAAATTTAAAATTTAAAATTTAAAATTTTAAATTAAAAATTAAATATTAATTAAAATTTAAAATTTAAAACTTAAAATTTAAAATTAAAAATTAAATATTAAAAATTAAAAATTAAAAATTTAAAATTAAAAATTAAAAATTAAAAATTAAAAATTAAAAATTAAAAATTAAAAATTAAAAATTAAAAATTAAAAATTAAAAATTAAAAATTAAAAATTAAAAATTAAAAATCAAAAATTAAAAATTAAAAATTAAAAATTAAAAATTAAAAATTAAAAATTAAAAATTAAAAATTAAAAATTTAAAATTAAAAATTAAAAATTAAAAATTAAAAATTAAAAATTAAAAATTAAAAATAAAAAATTAAAAATTAAAAATTAAAAATTAAAAATTAAAAATTAAAAATTAAAAATTAAAAATTAAAAATTAAAAATTAAAAATTAAAAATTAAAAATTAAAAATTAAAAATTAAAAATTAAAAATTAAAAATTAAAAATTAAAAATTAAAAATTAAAAATTAAAAATTAAAAATTAAAAATTAAAAATTAAAAATTAAAAATTAAAAATTAAAAATTAAAAATTAAAAATTAAAAATTAAAAATTAAAAATTAAAAATTAAAAATTAAAAATTAAAAATTAAAAATTAAAAATTAAAAATTAAAAATTAAAAATTAAAAATTAAAAATTAAAAATTAAAAATTAAAAATTAAAAATTAAAAATTAAAAATTAAAAATTAAAAATTAAAAATTAAAAATTAAAAATTAAAAATTAAAAATTAAAAATTAAAAATTAAAAATTAAAAATTAAAAATTAAAAATTAAAAATTAAAAATTAAAAATTAAAAATTAAAAATTTTAAATTACAAATTAAAAATTAAAAATTAAAAATTAAAAATTAAAAATTAAAAATTAAAAATTAAAAATTAAAAATTATAAATTAAAAATTAAAAATTAAAAATTAAAAATTAAAAATTAAAAATTAAATTTAAAAATTAAAAATTAAAAATTAAAAATTAAAAATTAAAAATTAAAAATTAAAAATTAAAAATTAAAAATTAAAAATTAAAAATTAAAAATTAAAAATTAAAAATTAAAAATTAAAAATTAAAAATTAAAAATTAAAAATTAAAAATTAAAAATTAAAAATTAAAAATTAAAAATTAAAAATTAAAAATTAAAAATTAAAAATTAAAAATTAAAAATTAAAAATTAAAAATTAAAAATTAAAAATTAAAAATTAAAAATTAAAAATTCAAAATTCAAAATTAAAAATTAAAAATTAAAAATTAAAAATTAAAAATTTAAAATTAAAAATTAAAAATTAAAAATTAAAAATTAATAATTAAAAATTAAAGTTTAAAAATTACATATTACAAATTAAAAATTAAAAATTAAAAATTAAAAATTAAAAATTAAAAATTAAAAATTAAAAATTAAAAATTAAAAATTAAATATTAAAAATTAAAAATTACAAATTACAAATTACAAATTAAAAATTAAAAATTAAAAATCTAAAATTAAAAATTAAAAATTAATAATTAAAAATTAAAAATTAAAAATTAAAAATTAAAAATTAAAAATTAAAAATTAAAAATTAAAAATTAAAAATTAAAAATTAAAAATTAAAAATTAAAAATTAAAAATTAAAAATTAAAAACTTAAAATTAAAAATTAAAAATTAAAAATTAAAAATTAAAAATTAAAAATTAAAAATTAAAAATTAAAAATTAAAAATTAAAAATTAAAAATTAAAAATTAAATATTAAAAATTAAAAATTAAAAATTAAAAACTAAAAATTAAAAATTAAAAATTATAAATTATAAATTAAAAATTAAAAAGTAAAAATTAAAAAGTAAAAATTAAAAAGTAAAAATTAAAAATTAAAAATTAAAAATTAAAAATTAAAAATTAAAATTTAAAATTTAAAATTTAAAATTTAAAATTTAAAATTTAAAATTTAAAATTTAAAATTTAAAATTTAAAATTTAAAATTTAAAATTTAAAATTTAAAATTTAAAATTTAAAATTTAAAATTTAAAATTTAAAATTTAAAATTTAAAATTTAAAATTTAAAATTAAAAATTAAAAATTAAAAATTAAAAATTAAAAATTAAAAATTAAAAATTAAACATTAAAAATTAAAAATTAAAAATTAAAAATTAAAAAGTAAAAATTAAAAAGTAAAAATTAAAAATTAAAAATTAAAATTTAAAAATTAAAAATTAAAAATTAAAAATTAAAAATTAAAAATTAAAAATTAAAAATTAAAAATTAAAAATTAAAAACTAAAAATTAAAAATTATAAATTAAAAATTAAAAATTAAAAATTAAAAATTAAAAAATAAAATTTAAAAATTCAAAATTAAAAATTAAAAATTAAAAATTAAAAATTAAAAATTAAAAATTAAAAATTAAAAATTAAAAATTAAAAATTAAAAATTAAAAATTAAAAATTAAAAATTAAAAATTAAAAATTAAAAATTAAAACTTAAAAAATAAAAATTAAATTTTAAAAATTAAAAATGAAAAATTAAAAATTAAAAATTTTAAATTAAAAATTAAAAATTAAAAATTGAAATTTAAAAATTAAAAATTAAAAATTAAAAATTAAAAATTAAAAATTAAAAATTAAAAATTAAAAATTAAAAATTAAAAATTAAAAATTAAAAATTAAAAATTAAAAATTAAAAATTAAAAATTAAAAATTAAAAATTAAAAATTAAAAATTAAAAATTAAAAATTAAAAATTAAAAATTAAAAATTAAAAATTAAAAATAAAAAATTAAAAATTAAAAATTAAAAATTAAAAATTTAAAATTAAAAATTAAAAATTGAAATTTAAAAATTAAAAATTAAAAATTAAAAATTATAAATTATAAATTAAAAATTAAAAAGTAAAAATTAAAAAGTAAAAAATATAAAGTAAAACTTAAAAATTCAAAATTAAAAATTAAAAATTTATAATTTAAAATTAAAAATTAAAAATTAAATATTAAAAATTAAAAATTAAAAATTAAAAATTAAAAATTAAAAATTAAAAATTAAAAACTAAAAATTAAAAATTAAAAAATAAAAATTAAAAATTAAAAATTAAAAATTAAAACTTAAAAATTAAAAATTAAAAATTAAAAATTAAAAATTAAAAATTAAAAATTAAAAATTAAAAATTAAAAATTAAAAATTAAAAATTAAAAATTAAAAATTAAAAATTAAAAATTAAAAATTAAAAATTAAAAATTAAAAATTAAAAATTAAAAATTAAAAATTAAAAATTAAAAATTAAAAATTAAAAATTAAAAATTAAAAATTAAAAATTAAAATTAAAAATTAAAAATTAAAAACTAAAAATTAAAAATTATATTTTAAAAATTAAAAATTAAAAAGTAAAAATTAAAAATTAAAAATTAAAAATTAAAAATTGAAAATTAAAAATTAAAAATTAAAAATTATAAATTAAAAATTAAAAAGTAAAAATTAAAAATTAAAAATTAAAAATTAAAAATTAAAAATTAAAAATTAAAAATTAAAAATTAAAAATTAAAAATTAAAAATTAAAAATTAAAAATTAAAAATTAAAAATTAAAAATTAAAAATTATAAATTAAAAATTAAAAAGTAAAAATTAAAAATTACAAATTATAAAGTAAAAATTAAAAATTCAAAATTAAAAATTAAAAATTAAAAATTAAAAATTAAAAATTAAAAATTAAAAATTAAAAATTAAAAATTAAAAATTAAAAATTAAAAATTTAAAATTAAAAATTAAAAATTAAAAATTAAAAATTAAAAATTAATAATTAATAATTAAAAATTAAAATTTAAAAATTTAAAAATTTAAAAATTTAAAAATTTAAAATTTAAAAGTTACAAATTACAAATTACAAATTACAAATTAAAAATTAAAAATTAAAAATTAAAAATTAAAAATTAAAAATTACAAAATACAAATTACAAATTAAAAATTAAAAATTAAAAATGAAAAATTAAAAATTAAAAATTAAAAATTAAAAATTAAAAATTAAAAATTAAAAATTAAAAATTAAAAATTAATAATTAAAAATCTAAAATTAAAAATAAAAAATTAAAAATTAAAAATTAAAAATTAAAATTTAAAAATTAAAAATTAAAAACTAAAAATTAAAAATTAAAAATTAAAATTTAAAAATTAAAAATTAAAAATTAAAAATTAAAAATTAAAAATTAAAAATTAAAAATTAAAAATTAAAAATTAAAAATTAAAAATTAAAAATTATAAATTATAAATTAAAAATTAAAAAGTAAAAAATATAAAGTAAAACTTAAAAATTCAAAATTAAAAATAAAAAATTTATAATTTAAAATTAAAAATTAAAAATAAAAAATTAAATATTAAAAATTAAAAATTAAAAATTAAAAATTAAAAATTAAAAATTAAAAATTAAAAATTAAAAACTAAAAATTAAAAATTAAAAAATAAAAATTAAAAATTAAAAATTAAAAATTAAAAATTAAAAATTAAAAATTAAAAATTAAAAATTAAAAATTAAAAATTAAAAATTAAAAATTAAAAATTAAAAATTAAAAATTAAAAATTAAAAATTAAAAATTAAAAATTGAAAATTAAAAATTAAAAATTAAAAATTAAAAATTAAAAATTAAAAATTAAAAATTTAAAATTTAAAATTAAAAATTAAAAATTAAAAATTAAAAATTAAAAATTAAAAATTAAAAAATAAGAAATAAGAATTAAAAATTAAAAATTAAAAATTGAAATTAAAAATTGAAAATTAAAAATTAAAAATTAAAAATTAAAAATTAAAAATTAAAAATTAAAAATTAAAAATAAAAATTAAAAATTAAAAATTAAAAATTAAAAATTAAAAATTAAAAATTAAAAATTAAAAATTAAAAATTAAAAATTAAAAATTAAAAATTAAAAATTAAAAATTAAAAATTAAAAATTAAAAATTAAAAATTAAAAATTAAAAATTAAAAATTAAAAATTAAAAATTAAAAATTAAAAATTAAAAATTAAAAACTAAAAATTAAAAATTAAAAATTATATTTTAAAAATTTAAAATTAAAAATTAAAAATTAAAAATTAAAAATTAAAAATTAAAAAGTAAAAATTAAAAAATTAAAAATTAAAAATTAAAAATTAAAAATTAAAAATTAAAAATTAAAAATTAAAAATTAAAAATTAAAAATTAAAAATTAAAAATTAAAAATTATAAATTAAAAATTAAAAATTAAAAAGTAAAAATTAAAAATTAAAAATTAAAAATTAAAAATTAAAAATTAAAAATTAAAAATTAAAAATTAAAAATTAAAAATTAAAAATTAAAAATTAAAAATTATAAATTAAAAATTAAAAAGTAAAAATTAAAAATTACAAATTATAAAGTAAAAATTAAAAATTCAAAATTAAAAATTAAAAATTAAAAATTAAAAATTAAAAATTAAAAATTAAAAATTAAAAATTAAAAATTAAAAATTAAAAATTAAAAATTAAAAATTAAAAATTAAAAATTAAAAATTTAAAATTAAAAATTAAAAATTAAAAATTAAAAATTAAAAATTAAAAATTAAAAATTAATAATTAATAATTAAAAATTAAAATTTAAAAATTTAAAAATTTAAAAATTTAAAAATTTAAAATTTAAAAGTTACAAATTACAAATTACAAATTACAAATTAAAAATTAAAAATTAAAAATTAAAAATTAAAAATTAAAAATTAAAAATTACAAAATACAAATTACAAATTAAAAATTAAAAATTAAAAATGAAAAATTAAAAATTAAAAATTAAAAATTAAAAATTAAAAATTAAAAATTAAAAATTAAAAATTAAAAATTAAAAATTAATAATTAAAAATCTAAAATTAAAAATAAAAAATTAAAAATTAAAAATTAAAATCTAAAAATTAAAAATTAAAAACTAAAAATTAAAAATTAAAAATTAAAATTTAAAAATTAAAAATTAAAAATTAAAAATTAAAAATTAAAAATTAAAAATTAAAAATTAAAAATTAAAAATTAAAAATTAAAAATTAAAAATTAAAAATTAAAAATTAAAAATTAAAAATTATAAATTATAAATTAAAAATTAAAAAGTAAAAAATATAAAGTAAAACTTAAAAATTCAAAATTAAAAATAAAAAATTTATAATTTAAAATTAAAAATTAAAAATAAAAAATTAAATATTAAAAATTAAAAATTAAAAATTAAAAATTAAAAATTAAAAATTAAAAATTAAAAATTAAAAATTAAAAATTAAAAACTAAAAATTAAAAATTAAAAAATAAAAATTAAAAATTAAAAATTAAAAATTAAAAATTAAAAATTAAAAATTAAAAATTAAAAATTAAAAATTAAAAATTAAAAATTAAAAATTAAAAATTAAAAATTAAAAATTAAAAATTAAAAATTAAAAATTAAAAATTGAAAATTAAAAATTAAAAATTAAAAATTAAAAATTTAAAATTTAAAATTAAAAATTAAAAATTAAAAATTAAAAATTAAAAATTAAAAATTAAAAAATAAGAATTAAAAATTAAAAATTAAAAATTGAAATTAAAAATTGAAAATTAAAAATTAAAAATTAAAAATTAAAAATTAAAAATTAAAAATTAAAAATTAAAAATAAAAATTAAAAATTAAAAATTAAAAATTAAAAATTAAAAATTAAAAATTAAAAATTAAAAATTAAAAATTAAAAATTAAAAATTAAAAATTAAAAATTAAAAATTAAAAATTAAAAATTAAAAACTAAAAATTAAAAATTAAAAATTATATTTTAAAAATTTAAAATTAAAAATTAAAAATTAAAAAGTAAAAATTAAAAATTAAAAATTAAAAATTAAAAATTAAAAATTAAAAATTAAAAATTAAAAATTAAAAATTAAAAATTAAAAATTATAAATTAAAAATTAAAAATTAAAAAGTAAAAATTAAAAAGTAAAAATTATAAAGTAAAAATTAAAAATTCAAAATTAAAAATTAAAAATTAAAAATTAAATATTAAAAATTAAAAATTAAAAATTAAAAATTAAAAATTAAAAATTAAAAATTAAAAATTAAAAATTAAAAATTAAAAATTAAAAATTAAAAATTAAAAAATTAAAAATTAAAAATTAAAAATTAAAAATTAAAAATTAAAAATTAAAAATTAAAAATTAATAATTAAAAATTAAAAATTAAAATTTAAAAATTTAAAAATTTAAAAATTTAAAAATTTAAAAATTTAAAAATTACAAATTACAAATTACAAATTACAAATTAAAAATTAAAAATTAAAAATTAAAAATTAAAAATTAAAAATTAAAAATTACAAATTACTAATTACAAATTAAAAATTAAAAATTAAAAATTAATAATTAAAAATCTAAAATTAAAAATTAAAAATTAAAAATTAAAAATTAAAAATTAAAAATTAAAAATTAAAAATTAAAAATTAAAAATTAAAAATTAAAATTAAAAACTAAAAATTAAAAATTAAAAATTATAAATTATAAATTATAAATTATAAATTATAAATTATAAATTATAAATTATAAATTATAAATTATAAATTATAAATTATATATTAAAAATTAAAAAGTAAAAATTAAAAAGTAAAAAATATAAAGTAAAACTTAAAAATTCAAAATTAAAAATTAAAAATTTATAATTTAAAATTAAAAATTAAAAATAAAAAATTAAATATTAAAAATTAAAAATTAAAAATTAAAAATTAAAAACTAAAAATTAAAAATTAAAAAATTAAAATTAAAAATTAAAAATTAAAAATTAAAAATTAAAAATTAAAAATTAAAAATTAAAAATTAAAAATTAAAAATTAAAAATTAAAATTAAAAATTAAAAATTAAAAATTAAAAATTAAAAATTAAAAATTAAAAATTACAAATTAAAAATTAAAAATTAAAAATTAAAAATTAAAAATTAAAAATTAAAAATTAAAAATTAAAAATTAAACATTAAAAATTAAAAATTAAAAATTAAAAATTAAAAATTGAAAATTAAAAATTAAAAATTAAAAATTTAAAATTAAAAGTTAAAAATTAAAAATTAAAAAATAAAAATTAAAAATTAAAAATTAAAAATTAAAAATTAAAAATTAAAAATTAAAAATTAAAAATTAAAAATTGAAATTAAAAATTGAAAATTAAAAATTAAAAATTAAAAATTAAAAATTAAAAATTAAAAATTAAAAAAGTAAAAATTAATAATTAAAAATTAAAATTTAAAAATTTCAAATTACAATTTAAAAATTAAAAATTAAAAATTAAAAATTTAAAATTAAAATTTAAAAATTACAAATTACAAATTACAAATTACAAATTAAAAATTAAAAATCTAAAATTTAAAATTAAAAATTAAAAATTAAAAATTAAAAATTAAAAATTAAAAATTAAAAATTAAAAATTAAAAATTAAAAATTAAAAATTAAAAATTAAAAATAAAAATTAAAAATTAAAAATTAAAAATTAAAAATTAATTAAAAATTAAAATTAAAAATTAAAAATTAAAAATTAAAAATTAAAAATTAAAAATTAAAAATTAAAAATTAAAAATTAAAAATTAAAAATTAAAAATTAAAAATTAAAAATTAAAAACTAAAAACTAAAAATTAAAAATTATAAATTAAAAATTAAAAAGTAAAAATTAAAAAGTAAAAAGAAAAAATTTAAAAGTAAAAATTAAAAATTAAAAATTAAAAATTAAAAATTAAAAATTAAAAATTAAAAATTAAAAATTAAAAATTAAAAATTAAAAATTAAAAAGTAAAAATTAAAAAGTAAAAAGTAAAAATTAAAAATTAAATATTAAAAATTAAAAATTAAAAATTAAAAATTAAAAATTAAAATTAAAAATTAAAAATTAAAAATTAAAAATTAAAAATTAAAAATTAAAAATTAAAAATTAAAAATTAAAAATTAAAAATTAAAAATTAAAAATTAAAAATTAAAAATTAAAAATTAAAAATTAAAAATTAAAAACTAAAAAGTAAAAATTAAAAATTATATTTAAAAATTTAAAATTAAAAATTAAAAATTAAATAATAAAAACTAAAAATGAAAAATTAAAAATTAAAAATTAAAAATCTAAAATTAAAAATTAAAAATTAAAAATTAAAAAGTAAAAATTAAAAATTAAAAATTAAAAATTAAAAATTAAAAATTAAAAATTAAAAATTAAAAAGTAAAAATTAAAAATTAAAAATTGAAAATTAAAAAGTAAAAATTAAAAAGTAAATATTAAAAATTAAAAATTAAATATTAAACACTAAAAATTAAAAATTAAAAATTATATTTAAAAATTAAAAATTAAAATTAAAAATTAAAAATTAAAAATTAAAAATTAAAAATTAAAAATTAAAAATTAAAAATTAAAAATTATAAATTATAAATTAAAAATTAAAAAGTAAAAATTAAAAAGTAAAAATTATAAAGTAAAAATTAAAATTCAAAATTAAAAATTTAAAATTAAAATTTAAAATTTTAAATTTAAAATTAAAAATTAAAAATTAAATATTAAAAATTAAAATTAAAAATTAAAAATTAAAAATTAAAAATTAAAAATTAAAAATTAATAATTAAAAATTAAAAATTAAAAAGTAAAAATTAAAAATTTAAAATTAAAAATTAAAAATTAAAAATTAAAAATTAAAAATTAAAAATTAAAAATTAAAAATTAAAAATTAAAAATTAAAAATTAAAAATTAAAAATTAAAAATTAAAAATTAAAAACTAAAAATTAAAAATTAGAAATTAAAAATTATAAATTATAAATTAAAAATTAAAAAGTAAAAATTAAAAAGTAAAAATTATAAAGTAAAAATTAAAAATTCAAAATTAAAAATTAAAAATTTAAAATTTAAAATTTAAAATTTAAAATTTAAAATTTAAAAATTTTAAATTAAAAATTAAATATTAAAAATTAAAAATTAAAAATTAAAAATTAAAAATTTAAAATTTAAAATTTAAAATTTAAAATTTAAAACTTAAATTTAAAATTAAAAATTAAATATTAAAAATTAAAAATTAAAAATTTAAAATTAAAAATTAAAAATTAAAAATTAAAAATTAAAAATTAAAAATTAAAATTAAAAATTAAAAATTAAAAATTAAAAATTAAAAATTAAAAATTAAAAATTAAAAATTAAAAATTAAAAATTAAAAATTAAAAATTAAAAATTAAAAATTAAAAATTAAAAATCAAAAATTAAAAATTAAAAATTAAAAATTAAAAATTAAAAATTAAAAATTAAAAATTAAAAATTAAAAATTAAAAATTTAAAATTAAAAATTAAAAATTAAAAATTAAAAATTAAAAATTAAAAATAAAAAATTAAAAATTAAAAATTAAAAATTAAAAATTAAAAATTAAAAATTAAAAATTAAAAATTAAAAATTAAAAATTAAAAATTAAAAATTAAAAATTAAAAATTAAAAATTAAAAATTAAAAATTAAAAATTAAAAATTAAAAATTAAAAATTAAAAATTAAAAATTAAAAATTAAAAATTAAAAATTAAAAATTAAAAATTAAAAATTAAAAATTAAAAATTAAAAATTAAAAATTAAAAATTAAAAATTAAAAATTAAAAATTAAAAATTAAAAATTAAAAATTAAAAATTAAAAATTAAAAATTAAAAATTAAAAATTAAAAATTAAAAATTAAAAATTAAAAATTAAAAATTAAAAATTAAAAATTAAAAATTAAAAATTAAAAATTAAAAATTAAAAATTAAAAATTAAAAATTAAAAATTAAAAATTAAAAATTAAAAATTAAAAATTAAAAATTAAAAATTAAAAATTAAAAATTAAAAATTAAAAATTAAAAATTAAAAATTAAAAATTAAAAATTAAAAATTAAAAATTAAAAATTAAAAATTAAAAATTAAAAATTAAAAATTAAAAATTAAAAATTAAAAATTAAAAATTAAAAATTAAAAATTAAAAATTAAAAATTAAAAATTAAAAATTAAAAATTAAAAATTAAAAATCTAAATTAAAAATTAAAAATTAAAAATTAAAAATTAAATTTAAAAATTAAAAATTAAAAATTAAAAATTAAAAATTAAAAATTAAAAATTAAAAATTAAAAATTAAAAATTAAAAATTAAAAATTAAAAATTAAAAATTAAAAATTAAAAATTAAAAATTAAAAATAAAAAATTAAAAATTAAAAATTAAAAATTAAAAATTAAAAATTAAAAATTAAAAATTAAAAATTAAAAATTAAAAATTAAAAATTAAAAATTAAAAATTAAAAATTCAAAATTCAAAATTAAAAATTAAAAATTAAAAATTAAAAATTAAAAATTAAAAATTTAAAATTAAAAATTAAAAATTAAAAATTAATAATTAAAAATTAAAGTTTAAAAATTACATATTACAAATTAAAAATTAAAAATTAAAAATTAAAAATTAAAAATTAAAAATTAAAAATTAAAAATTAAAATTAAAAATTAAATATTAAAAATTAAAAATTACAAATTACAAATTACAAATTAAAAATTAAAAATTAAAAATCTAAAATTAAAAATTAAAAATTAATAATTAAAAATTAAAAATTAAAAATTAAAAATTAAAAATTAAAAATTAAAAATTAAAATTAAAAATTAAAAATTAAAAATTAAAAATTAAAAATTAAAATTAAAAATTAAAAATTAAAAATTAAAAATTAAAATTAAAAATTAAATTAATATTAAAAATTAAAAATTAAAAATTAAAAACTAAAAATTAAAAATTAAAAATTATAAATTATAAATAAAAATTAAAAAGTAAAAATTAAAAAGTAAAAATTAAAAAGTAAAAATTAAAAAATTAAAAATTAAAATTAAAAATTAAAAATTAAAAATTAAAATTTAAAATTTAAAATTTAAAATTTAAAATTTAAAATTTAAAATTTAAAATTTAAAATTTAAAATTTAAAATTTAAAATTTAAAATTTAAAATTAAAATTAAAAATTAAAAATTAAAAATTAAAATTAAAAATTAAAAATTAAAAATTAAAAATTAAAAATTAAACATTAAAAATTAAAAATTAAAAATTAAAAATTAAAAAGTAAAAATTAAAAGTAAAAATTAAAAAATTAAAAATTAAAAATTAAAAATTAAAAATTAAAAATTAAAAAATTAAAATTAAAAATTAAAAATTAAAAATTAAAAATTAAAAATTAAAATTAAAAACTAAAAATTAAAAATTATAAATTAAAAATTAAAAATTAAAAATTAAAAATTAAAAAATAAAATTTAAAAATTCAAAATTAAAAATTTAAAAATTAAAAATTAAAAATTAAAAATTAAAAATTAAAAATTAAAAATTAAAAATTAAAAATTAAAAATTAAAAATTAAAAATTAAAAATTAAAAATTAAAACTTAAAAAATAAAAATTAAATTTTAAAAATTAAAAATTAAAATTTTAAATTAAAAATTTAAAAATTGAAATTAAAAATTAAAAATTAAAAATTAAAAATTAAAAATTAAAAATTAAAAATTAAAAATTAAAAATAAAAAATTAAAAATTAAAAATTAAAAATTAAAAATTTAAAATTAAAAATTAAAAATTAAAAATTAAAAATTAAAAATTAAAAATTAAAAAATTAAAAATTAAAAATTAAAAATTAAAAATTAAAAATAAAATTAAAAATTAAAAATTAAAAATTAAAAATTAAAATTAAAAATAAAAAATTAAAAATTAAAAATTAAAAATTAAAAATTAAAAATTAAAATTTAAATTAAAATTAAAAATTGAAATTTAAAAATTAAAAATTAAAAATTAAAAATTAAAAAAAAAATTAAAAATTAAAAATTAAAAATTAAAAATTAAAAATTAAAAATTAAAAATTAAAAATTAAAAATTAAAAATTAAAAATTAAAAATTAAAAATTAAAAATTAAAAAATTAAAAATTAAAAATTTAAAAATTAAAAATTAAAAATTAAAAATTAAAAATTAAAATTAAAAATTAAAAATTAAAAATTAAAATTAAAAATTAAAATTAAAAATTAAAAATTAAAAATTAAAAATTAAAAATTAAAAATTAAAAATTAAAAATTAAAAATTAAAAATTAAAAATTAAAAATTAAAAATTAAAAATTAAAAATTAAAAATTAAAAATTAAAAATTAAAAATTAAAAATTAAAAATTAAAAATTAAAAATTAAAAATTAAAAATTAAAAATTAAAAATTAAAATTAAAAATTAAAAATTAAAAATTAGAAATTAAAAATTAAAAATTAAAAATTAAAAATTAAAAATTAAAAA
>OY821521.1:113091140-113093640 GCA_963682025.1 Cordilura impudica
TAAATTTTAAATTTAATTTAATTTTTAATTTTAATTTTAATTTTTAATTTTAATTTTTAATTTTTAATTTTTAATTTTTAATTTTTAATTTTTTTTAATTTATAATTTTAATTTTTAATTTTTAATTTTTAATTTTTAATTTTTAATTTATAAGTTTTATTTTATTTTAATTTTTAATTTTTAATTTTTAATTTTTAATTTTTAATTTTTAATTTTTAATTTTTAAATTTTTCATTATTTAATTTTTAATTTTTAAATTTTAATTTTTAATTTTAATTTTAATTTTTAATTTTTAATTTTTATATTTTTTTTAATTTTTAATTTTTAATTTTTAATTTTAATTTTTAATTTTTAATTTTTAACTCTTTTTAGTTTTAATTTTTAATGTGAATTTTTAATTTTTAAATTTTAATTTTTAATTTTTAATTTTTAATTTTTAATTTTTAATTTTTAATTTTTAATTTTAATTTTTAATTTTTAATTTTTAATTTTTAATTTTAATTTTTAATTTTTAATTTTTAATTTTTAATTTTTTAATTTTAATATATTTTAATTTTTAATTTTTTAATTTTTAATTTTTAATTTTTAATTTTTAATTTTTAATTTTTAATTTTGAATTTTAATTTTTAATTTTAATAATTTTTAATTTTTAATTTTTAATTTTTAATTTTTAATTTTATTTTTAATTTTTAATTTTTAATAATTTTAATTTTAATTAATTTAATTTTTAATTTTTAATTTTTAATTTTTAATTTTTAATTTTTTAATTTTTAATTTTAATTTTTAATTTAATTTTAATTTTTAATTTTTAATTTTAATTTTAATTTTTAATTTTTAATTTTAATTTTGATTTTAATTTTTAATTTTTAATTTTTAATTTTTAATTTTAATTTTTAATTTTTAATTTTTAATTTTTAGTTATTTTTAATTTTTAATTTTTAATTTTTAATTTTTAATTTTTAATTTTTAATTTTTAATTTTTAATTTTTAATTTTAATTTTTAATTTTTAATTTTAATTTTTTTAATTTTTAATTTTTAATTTTTAATTTTTAATTTTTAATTTTTAATTTATAATTTTTTAATTTTTAATTTTTAATTTTTAAATTTTAATTTTTAATTTTTAAATTTTAATTTTTAATTTTAATTTTTAATTTTAATTTTTAATTTTAATTTTTAATTTTTAATCTTTAATTTTTAATTTTTAATTTTAATTTTTAATTTTTATTTTTTAATTTTTAATTTTTAATTTTTAATTTTTTATTTTAATTCTTAATTTTAATTTTTAATATTTAATTTTTAAGTTTTAAGTATTAATTATTAATTTTTAATTTGTCATTTTTCATTTTTCATCTTTCATTACTCATTTTTCAATCTTAATTTTTCATTTTCCATTTTTCATTTTTCAAATTTAATTTTTAATTTTTCAATTTTCAATGTTCGTTTTCCATTTTTCAATTTTCATTTTTCATATTTACTTTTCCATATACCATTTTTAATTTTTAATTATTAATTTTGAATTTTGAATTTATAATTTTTAATTTTTAATTTTTAATTTTTAATTTTTAATTTTTAATTTTTAATTTTTAATTTTTAATTTTTAATTTTTAATTTTTAATTTTTAATTTTTAATTTTTAATTTTTAATTTTTAATTTTTAATTTTTAATTTTTAATTTTTAATTTTTAATTTTTAATTTTTAATTTTTAATTTTTAATTTTTAATTTTTAATTTTTAATTTTTAATTTTTAATTTTTAATTTTTAATTTTTAATTTTTAATTTTTAATTTTTAATTTTTAATTTTTAATTTTTAATTTTTAATTTATAATTTTAATTATTAATTTTTAATTTTTAAGTTTTAATTTTTAATTTTTAATTTTTAATTCTTAATTTTTAATATTTAATTTTTAATTTTTGATATTTAGTTTTTAAGTTTTAAGTTTTATTTATTCATTTTTAATTTGTCATTTTTCATTACTCATTTTTTAATCTTAATTTTTCATTTTACATTTTTCATTTTTCAATTTTAATTTTTCAATTTTTAATGTTCATTTTCCATTTTTCAATTTTCATTTTTCATTTTCCATTTTTCATATTTACTTTTCCATTTTCCACTTTTAATTTTTAATTTTTAGTTTTTAATTTTTAATTTTTAATTTTTAATTTTTAATTTTTATTTTTAATTTTTAATTTTTAATTTTTAATTTTTAATTTTTATTTTTTAATTTTTAATTTTTAGTTTTTAATTTTTAATTTTTAATTTTTAATTTTTAATTTTTAATTTATAATTTTTAATTTATAATTTTTAATTTTTAAGTTTTGATTTTTAATTTTTAATTTTTAATTTTTAATTTTTAATTTTTAATTTTTAATTTTTAATTTTTAATTTTTAATTTTTAATTTTTAATTTTTAATTTTTAATTTTTAATTTTTAATTTTTAATTTTTAATTTTTAATTTTAAATTTTTAATTTTTAATTTTTAACTCTTGATTTTTAATTTT
>OY821521.1:113101140-113106140 GCA_963682025.1 Cordilura impudica
CATTTCTGACCATCTTCAATGTAAATTTACCAAAGTTTTTTTTATTGCAATATGTATATAAAACTTAAAAATTTAATATTTTTTATTGTGTATTAACTTATTATTCTGCGATTTTCATTACATCACAAAATGTTACAAATTGGCACTACTGTTTCAAAAACAGAAAACTTCTAAATCAGTTGAAAACAGTTGATCTGTAAAACTGTGTGTGAAATTGTGTCAAATAAAATTACAAATATTAATAAATATAATAATACATATATATGTATATATATTTTATTAATTTTGTTAAGAATTAGCACAAAATTGATTTTCCATTTTGCATTTCATTTATAAAGAATTCTGCCATATTTTGTTAAAGGGAAAATCCATTTTTGTTATATTAAAAAAAACAGACTTGCATTTAATTTTTCCGTGACTGCCTCAATAATTGCGTAGATGCCACCACAATATTTTTTCTAATTAAAACAGTTGATCTGTAAAACTGTGTGTGAAATTGTGTCAAATAAAATTACAAATATTAATAAATATAATAATACATATATATATTTTATTAATTTTGTTAAGAATTAGCACAAAATTGATTTTCCATTTTGCATTTCATTTATAAAGAATTCTGCCATATTTTGTTAAAGGGAAAATCCATTTTTGTTATATTAAAAAAAACAGACTTGCATTTAATTTTTCCGTGACTGCCTCAATAATTGCGTAGATGCCACCACAATATTTTTTCTAATTAAATATTAACCAATATCTAACTAGAATTATGATTTATTCTGACTAAAAAGTTCCAATTAAAAGTTATTCATCCCAATTATGAATATTCTCAAGGAATTTCTTTCTCACGGAAAATACATTTCTCGAGAAAAAAATTCCTCCAATTATAAATTCCGCGTGAACAAAAAATGATTAACTGGCATCATCGAATTTCGAAGCCACTTGCTTTGCTTATTGACAATTTATTTTCTATTTTTTGTGTGTGTGCAAACGACCCTACAATAAATGTCCCAATAAATATTTTTGTTTGCTATCAACTTGAGGTGCATTTGAGATCAAATACATTTCTCAAATCTCCAACGTTAATTCTCAAATGCCCTCAATAGTTCGAATATAGTCTTCTCAACTTAAAAGGCACATTTTTTATATGGCGATTTTCATAGTTATCAAATTGAGAAATTTGTGATTCTCAACTTGATAGCAAAGAAATATTTCCAATCGGTATCAAATGGAAGGTACGGAATTGCCATATTATACTAATTTTAGAAATGAAAACAATGTACTTTTTTTAATGTTTCAATTTAATTTCATTATATATTTAACATTACTATGTACATATTTAACATTAAATGTACATATTATGTACATTTTTTAAAATCTAGAATTAAAAATAAATGAATTAATTAGTTGTACATTTTTTGAAAAATTCGACAAAAAGCAGAAATAATTAAAAATATATCAATGATTTATTTGTACTTTTTTGGCATTTTTTAATTTAATTTATTATTTATGACATATTTAAATAATATCTCAGACTTAACACAAATCGTATTCAAGTTGAAAAAATGTTTGGTCTCAAGTGGAGAAAAGTGTTGGATATCCAATTGAGAGTAAAAATGTTTCTCAAAGATTGGAAAAAATGTTAAGTCTCAACTTGATGTCAAGTTGAAAGCAAACAAGGAGAAAAATTGTTCAACCCAAGTTGAGAATTACATTTGACATCAATTTAAGAACTTAATATTTCAATGCATACTGGGGAATGACCGAAACTAACACATAAACAGTTTTTTCCTATTTGAAAAACATATGACTGTCATTGTTGCTGTTGTAGAGTTGTTATACCCTCCACTCCAGTGTGCAGAGGGTATATATAAGTTTGTCATTCCGTTTGTAATAATTAGAAAAAAAATTTTGGACCCCATAAAATTTATATATTTGTGATCCTTATAACAACCGGAGTTGATATAGCGATGTCCGTCTGTCCGTCTGTGGAAATCACGATGACGGCATCAATCCGGCAGCTAGGGTACTCGTTGACATAAAAATGATTCACTAACATCCTGAGAAGTTTGCTATTTAAAATCGTCCAAATCGGTCGATTAGGGCCCGAGATTTGAATGAAGAACTAAAAAAGTCTTGAAAAAAAAAATAATTTTCTATGTTGTTCTTGTCACGATCACGCCCTCAATAGTGCAGCTACAGTGATCATTTTTAGTGAGAATGATTCATCAAATTCATGGAAACATTTCTACTTCAAAAATCATTAAAATCGGTGGAACAGGTCCAGGGAAATCTCTGAAAAAGTAAAAAAAAAATGAAAAACATGATATTTCTATATTGTTCTTGTTGTTATTCTAAATGTTGCATTGTTTTCATAGCTGGACTTGTTGTTTTTGTGGTCGTTATGGTAATAATATAACAAAAACAAACCCTTTGTACATTTTTTTATCAACTCTGGTAGAAAAATTTTAAAGTTTCCATTGTTTTGGCATCACTAAAAAAATATGTTAGATCATTTCTGTCATTGCCACAAGCCTGCCTGCAAAATTTCAGATCGATTGGGTCACGGGAAAGTGGTTAAAATCGATCCAAAATTTTTTCGACAAGCAGACACTACGAGTTAATATAAAGGGAGTAAAAATTCACCAACATCTAAAGCAAATAATGCTAAATACCTAGTTGTTAATAAAAAAAACAATTGGGCAATTCACAATGGGTAATGTATCGTTTTTTCTCCTGTATCGTGTATCACTTTACAATAGTGTAAAACTGTTGTTGATAATTTTCACTGAAAAATCTGATACACGATCCAACTTCATTTGCTATGTTTAGTAAATGTTGTATATTGTATCATAACATATCAGTTCCAAGTGAATGCCAGTTTTTATGAAAAAGAAAAAACAAATACATAGAATATTATCAGCATAAATAATTATAAAATAAAATATGGCAAATAATGCAAATAACGCAAATACATCGATAAGTTTATTTATATAAAAATTAATGTTTATATTTTTAGTATGTATTTTCTCTTTCAGTACCAACCAAAACATTTAACATTTTTTTTTCATTATAAATTAAAATGCAAGAGGTACGTAACTAAAACTCCAGGGTATATCTCACGACCAAAAAGCAAACACTGACAAGTGTTTTCTGTTATACAAAATAGCAGAAGCGACGAAGCGATCTTTCCTCGTTGGATCGAAAATTACTAAAGAAAGCGTTTTACAATATGAAAATACAACTGAGTGTTCACAACAAATGATTGTATTGTGTATTTCAATACAACATACAATGTACAACACCTGTTGTGAATTGCCCAAATGTAAATTTAGCAAAAAATTTATGTATTAATTTATTTAAAGAGAAAAACACAAAAATAACGTTTGATGTTGTATTTTGTGTGTGTAATATTTAAATATCCATACATACACATATTAAATAATACAAATAATGTACATATATTATATATATGTATGTATGTATATTCATAGTAACTGCATGTTAGAAATAAATCGGTTATTTTATTTACATAAAATTCTGCAGTATTTTGTTGTGGGGAAAATACATTTCTTTTGTATTAACAGAGTGTCACTTCATTTTGCTCAGCGTGACTATGCCACAGTAGATGCCGCCATAATTTTTGTTTGTTCTAATTAGCTTTGCAATAGTTATTTCTATTTTAACATGAATGTTAATATTTTCAACTAGATATCATACAGAACAATGTTAAGAGTATACACGGGTTGGTCTTTTATTTCATACGTTTTTTCATTATTCTTTTACAAATATGAACATAAGTTTGGTATATTACCCACCAATCTCACATCACACTGCAAGTTCGAAAAACTCAATACACACACATTTTTTTTTTACTAATACACACACATTTTCCGCAGTGGTCACACTAATGGCACCAAATTTTTCGTGCGAATAGTGGCAGACACTAACGATGATTAATGTTACCCTGTTATAAATTTAATGCAAATTTACTGGATTCTGTAAAATTGTAATTAAAGTTTTAACTTGTTAAATCTATTATAATGATTTATTTTTTGAAATGCGCATACAAAAACGCAAGTTTGTTAATTATAGAGCATAAATATTATTAACTATTATTAAAATAATACTAATAATAATAAATGTAAACATTTTCCCTCAAACATGTGCCTGTATAACAAACTTGGTAACTCTACTTAAAATAAAATAAGAGAGAGAAGTATACAAATTTTTTCAAGTTTACGCTTCGACAACATTTTAAAAATGAGATTGCAGTCAGATGTTTGAGCATAAAATTTAATGGCGATGGATTCGACTAATTCGAAAAATTTTTCGTTGATAATACGTACACAACGATTTTACAATTTCAGTGTGATGTGAGATTGGGGGGTTAACTTTTTGTTGTCTTTACAAAATAGAGTTACCGAGTTCGTCAATGAGTTTTTTTGCTTACAAAACAGTTCTACATAGTTATATAGAATTATTATTCTGCTTTACCTATAAAATATCTGATTGCGATTACATCTAATTTTTAAAAATTGTTTATAATTAATAAAGCATTATTATTCACATAAATACAAAATTTCACTTTTTAAACTGAAAATAAAATTTCCAATTATAAATTAGAAAATATTAATTGACGTCAAAACGTCAAACGGAAATAATAATTTTAAATTTAGAAATATCTTTACATATAAAAATGTTTACATTTAAAAAATATATTGCCATTCAGGAGATATTAATAACTTTTCAGTACCGCGATTCAGTAACTTCTTTTAACATTAGTCGAATTGTAAAAAAAAAGAAAATTGCAAAATTATCAGTAAAATTTTGAAACGATATTCGCTATTGTTAAAGTCAGCTGTTGTTGTTATCTAAACGACAACCATTTTTGTGTTGTTTATCCAATCGATAAAAACTTAAATTTTTAGGTTGAAATGTCGTCATACATAAATAAAAATCATGAAATAGTGAAAATATTTTGCTTTAATTAAAAAACTTTT